>QJOA01000166.1:0-113175 GCA_004155915.1 Monosporascus sp. CRB-9-2 | reverse complement strand
ATTATTATTATTATTATTATTATTATTATTATTATTATTATTATTATTATTATTATTATTATTATTATTATTATTATTATTATTATTTAAATACGTCAAAGTAATAATAATTTTCGAGATAAAATATAAATATTAATAAAATATTGCGTATGTTGGATTATATATAGTAATAATGATATAATATGCAGAAATTATGGAAAGCAGGTACGTTTTAGGGCGTTTTAGCATAAGTGGAAAACTAGGAAGTACCGGAGCTAAGACCGTATGGCAGGCAGCTGGCAGAGTGGGGTTATAGCCCGACTAGGAAAAATCATATAGCCCGAATAGCAACGCTCTAAAATTTTTGGTGCTGACGCCTTGTGGCCGTCTAGCAGATAAAAAAGATGTATGTTCGGCGATTAAAGCGGGGCTAGGACACTCTGATTCGAAATGAGAGTGCCCTCCTAGCGAGAAGCCGCTGCAGTGGTCAGCGAACAGGATGCCGGGGCTTGGCAGCGGCATCTTATGCGGCGGCCGCTACTCCTCGGGTGCGAATTATGTACCGCAGTAACAGCAGCAGCAATCGCGCTAATCTGAAACACAATTCACCCCATAAAAGCTTAAGTCCACTTATTAAGAGCACTGATCATGCCAGTTACTGCTGTGCATAATTGGCACCCGAGGACATACCTACGTACTTCGTACATACACACACATGTGCAACAGAGTCACGAGTTTATCTATAGCAGTAAATATAAATAAAGCATCAACCCTCTTAACATAGGTGTTACATATGTTTTTTTTTTCAGTCGTCTAGCTGGCATAACGGGATGTTAGACAGCCCGCAAACCGCCAACCACTATAGATTACCTAATGCCGAGCATCGTCATGCGCGTCCTCCGAGATGAGAATCCTACAAACACGAGGAGACGGGGATTTCGATTAGTAAAGCCAAGCATGCCTCTGGCCATCTAATGTCTAATGAATACCATCTGATGACTAATGTCTAAGGAGCTCCCCTATGCAGGCTTCGGTTCTGGATTTCTGAACGGCCTACAGAGTACTCGTATTCTTATTTCGTGCGTCTTCTAACGTAAACTACTACTTCTTGCCCTGTCCAAACAGGGCCTCCTGAGCATCGTACGCGTACACGAGGTCCTTGTGCCAATAATTGGCCGCGTCGGGTTTCGCGATGGCCCACGCCTGGTCGAGCGCCTGGACGACGTCCTCCGGTAGGGGGCCCTTCTCGAGGGCGTCGAGGTTGCCGTCGAGCTGGCCGTACGAGCTGATGCCGATGATGACGCCGTCGTTGCCGTCCTTAACCTTGAGCTTGGAATGGTGCACGACCCACCGGAGCGCCGTCTCGATCATGGTGAGTCCCTCCCCGGCGTGGCGCTCGACAGCCTGCTCGACGGTGCGCAGCGCGTTGAACGTGCTGTCCTTGAAGTAGCGGCCCCGGTAGTTAGCGCCGAGCATGCTGGCGTCACTGAACCGGCCCTCTGCGGGGGCGATGTCCTTGCTGCGGATCTTGCCGCTGAACAGCCCGCCTGCGATCGGGTTGTAGACGACGAGGTCGAGCCCGTACCGCCGCAGCGCCGGTACCAGCTCCTCCTCGATTCCCCGCGTGATGGCGTTGTACATGGCTTGGTAGATGGTCGGCCGCACCCACCCGTTGTACTTGCACGTCATCACCACCTCGGCCACCTCGGCCGCCGTGAAGTTGGACAGCCCGAACCGCACGAACTTACCCGCCTTGTGCAGCCTGTCCATTGCCTCCAGCGTCTCCGCGAAGGGCGTCGCGCGGTCGGGGCAGTGGAGGTACAGGATCTGTCAATCGCAACCGTTCGTTAGCCTCATAACCCCATCGAAGGAAGCCGATGCGTATATCGCAAATCTCAGGGAAGGTAAGGGAACGTAAGCGGATAGAAGACCCACATCAACGCAATCCGTGCCGAGCTCCTTCAGGCTTGTCTCGAGGCTCTCCTCGACCTTCGGGGCCGTGTTCTCCCCGCCCTGCATGGGGTACAAGATCTTGGTGGCGAGCGTCAGGCCGCGCTCCTTCCACCGGGCGTCCCGGGTGAAGGCCTCCTGCCGGCCCTTAACGTACACGCGGGCCGTGTCCACCTCGTTGAAGCCGCGCTCCTGGAAACGGTCCAGGATCCGGTTGTACTCGCCGAGGTCCGTGATGCGCGCCCCGGCCGACTCATCCGGGCCGAAGGTCATGAGGCCCAGGATCACGCGGGGTTTGGGGGCGGTCGCTGCTAGGAGAGGCATGTTGGGCGGGTGGGGGATATGACGTGATTCTTGTTTCCTTTTTGGATCGTAAGTGGACTTTCTCTCTTAGGAGCGCAGCTACAAATGTCCTGATATGCGAGTGGAATCCTCTTCTGGCAATGCCCTCGATCTAGTTGCAGAGAAACGATGGTCTATTTATCTAAGGTAGACTAGGAGATACCTCACAATGACGCTGCCGGAAGCGACGGAGTCAACACCCCTTTCGCTCCTACCCTTCCCGTCCCTTCGGCAGGATCACCTCAGCTTGCCTACTTACCTTCCGAGCCCCGCCATGGTGGTGCGGGGTTGCATTCACTAGAAGGACCGTCCAATATTCACCATCTCTTATCAACATACATGTTGCTGTGCTCAGGCAAATCAAAGTCCGCTTTCGGGTGAGACGGAGAACCTTATCATGACGCCGATATAGAGAGCAGATATCTATATGCGTACCTAGAGATATGAGCGCGATTGAGAATTCAATGGAACCGAAGCCGCCGATGGCAGCCGCAAGAGGGTTACAGTAAGCCACTCAGCTTCAATACCTAGGGAGATGTCATCTCCTAGAGGTACCTAAGATAGGCGGCGCTATTACGTAGTAGATAAGCCGGCTGCCCGCTGTCGCGTAGCGCTAGGAGTTAACCGCGAAGAAGCGCAAGAGACACTTTCGGCGATAAGGCGAGGCTGTCCAATCGGATCGGTTCGGAAATATCTGAAGTGCTGACGCTACGATTAGCTTTTTCTGAAGCTCAAGGTGTCTTCTATGGTTCTTTCACGTGTGCTTCATTCATAAGCGGAAACAAATGAGCAACTCCCCAAAGGGTAGACAGGTAGATCTCAAAAGACATGGAGTTCCAAACGCGGATCCAGCCCCCTTTTAATTTCAACTGGCATCCCAACGTCTCGTACCCGTGCTTCGAACACAAAAAGCCCCCGTTCCAGGCTGAGCGGTTGCCCAACCCTTCGGATCTCATCACCTTATTTCTGGACCATGCCCCTGGCGCAAAATTTACGTCGTGGGCGGAAGTAAGGTATTGATAACGAGGAGAAGTTCGATATATGCAGGGCTCTTCCCAACACATTGGCGATTTCCTACGCTGAGGAGTTTACAGCTGGAAAGATCCACCCGAGTCGACATTCACTACTCCATGGTAATGGTGAAGCAGTCCGCAGTGTGCGAATGGGTAACGTACCAAATGAGCATAGGCCAAGAGCGCGTCCATCAAGGATCTGGAGAACCTGCACCCAGCGATCTTTCGGGACCTGTCGTTGGCGGGGGCACGAGTTAAAATATTTATAACGTATTCAAAATTCCGAAGAGCTGGCAGGGGGTTCACGTCCGTCACATTGACGTCCGGGTGTGTCAAATAGCCCGATTGGCCTTTGGAGCCATGTCCGCACTTTTGGCGCTTGACAGGACGTTTTTGGCGTCAGAGTGATAGCACTAGCCGGTTCCCAATCCTAAAAGGAAGTAAATTTCTCTTGTGGACAATAAGAATGATGAATATGGTCGTGCCTAGTAAACTGGTGGGGAATTTCCTTCTTTGTGTCTTTACCATGTTCTTTTTATTAAGTTATACCTCCTTGTTTGTATATACGCATCCAGGCGCCGGCCTGTCTCACACCGGCTATCTTTCATCCCTAGTACATCCATGACCCTCTCTCAGTTACGGGACATAGTCCATACCGTCTCGACTCTGATGGTGCCCTCATCTCTCCTGGTCGCTGGTTCCGATTAGTCGGGTTCTCCTCCGATCCCGAGTCATCGGCGGCCGCCGTCACCATCGTGCCGTGCTGGGCCACCATGTTGTGGCGGTAATCCTCCATCTCCCAGTCGGTGGTGTTGTTCTGGCTGGTGATAGCCGCCATCGCCCCACGGCTCCGCTGGCCCGAACGACCCGACCGACCGCCGCCGCTCGCGGTGGTTCGCTTATCGGAGACCCTCCCTCAGCCTGGAGCCGCCCTCCCACTTTCTGTACATGGAGTAGAGCGGCCGGAGCATCGGGATGCTGACGCATATGAGGGCGATGTTGGGCTCGAGGATGGTGAGGAACAGCATTGTGGGCAGCGCGGCCATGAATTCCTCGGCGGGGTTGGCCGCCGACATGTAGATCAGTCGCACTAGGCAGCAGGCGACACAACTATGTACGTAACAGCCGTCAGTTAGCGTATATATTTTCCAGGCCAAAAAGGGGGAAGTCGCTGGGGGCCCCTTACGCAATACCTAGGGCGAAACAGACCATGAAGGCGATCTTGTCCGCCGTTCGCGCCTGCAGGGACCAGATACTCGGCATGGGCAGCAACATGATGACAAGGTCGCTGACGACGTTCGTTATGATACACGACTGGATCAAGGGGGGCGGCTTGCTGCACTTGCCGAGTCCGGTCCACTGTGCTGAGACGGGACGGCAAATGAAGATGGGCGCAAGCATGAAGGCGAGGGCCCAGATGACACAGAAGCCTAACAGCCATTTGGAGGCGCGCACCACATTCGTCGTGGCGAATACGCGCAGATAGAAGCATAACACGCTTGCCTTCGTCGCCGCCAGTGCTACGACATACGCCTGCTGCAGGCCGAAGATTACCTTGTTGATGTATCTGAGGTTGGAAAGGACTGGTATGCCATCAAGAGGTTAGTAAGACGTGTACCAAGCGTATCGTATCCAATAACTCCCAAGGGTCTTGAGCGCGAGAGCGACTGTCCGGCATGGAGTCTCTCCTGTCTTCTCCCATTGAAAGGCAGATCATCACTAACCTTCCGGATGTTCATTCTGGTCGTAGCCACCTCCGAGGTGCAAGGCTATTTTGAGCGATAATATGTCAGCGTCGCTTCACAAGCCTTCGACGAAGACAATACTCACTGACACCATGTGCGGCTATCAACGAGATTGCCAGAGGCTGAGAGGCCGTTAGCGGATTTTGGCCTGAAGATTGCGTCGGCAGCTGGTCGACGGACAGTAGAGAATATGACCAGACCATCATCCCACCCCAGCCCAGGCCCGAAGCGACGCCCTACGACCCGCACACCGACGACCACCAAGACGAGAATCGCGATGATGATGTTGGCTATGAACTGGGCTTTCACGAAGGGAAGTACCGGGAGGTATACCAGCCCCGAATCCGTGGAGATTATGGTGCCATTGGCGTCCATGATGGCTATAGTAGATCCTTAACAGCGCGGTACGGGTGCCGGCCGGCAGTTTGAGGTTGACGCGATAACCTCGGAAGCATCGATATATGTAGTGTGACGATGAGACCCACGACGAGTTGATGGGCTAAGTTTCGTGAGCTACGGGACACCGAATTCTCAGATTCGGCCCAGACCTAACGGGCCCGGCTAGCGGCTCTGCATAATGTTGCGAGAGCCTAGAATATACTGCTCGTATCTTGCTAATTAACGGAACTAGGTACATACTATATGCATTCGAGCTGACTGCCCAACCTTCCACAAGAGTCGCAACTGCACGGCGAGATTAGAGGGCGCTACCTAGGGACCGGAAGGATTACCCGGGGCTAGCGCCTCCTGAGTCGCGTACTGGGTTGGACACCGCCTCATGTTTGCTAAACGTCACTGGTCATACCGACCTCAGGTCAGCTCGATTATCCCAGCCCTAGCTCCAGCCTAGCTTGCAGAAGGACGCGGCGACACATTTTACGTGCTATCTCTCTAGGCAGGACTCCGCGAATATTGAGAGGGGAGCTAAGTGGAACCGACGATCCGGTTGGTTGGTTCGATACATTTACCAATTACTACGTAAAGCCTGATGAAGAAAACAATCTTTTTTTAAGAAAAAAAAAGTTTACTGTCCCATTAAGCCGTCCTCGACGAGGGCGTCATTTTGGTACCAGGTACATATATATGTGTATATATATGGCTGTTATTTTGGATATACGATGACCCAATCGTTCCGAAGTTGATATGTTTCGACCTTGAAAACAGAAACAGAATGATACATTTGTATACACAACAAGTATGTACGGATACAGACGTCCCTGAACGTCGGAGCTAGTAACAAATAACCGGCAAAAAGTCAAGGATTCTAATGGTACCACTCCCGTCGCCTGAGGACTGGTATACGTAAAGTTGCAAGGGGGTATGTCAGGTGTTCACGGTACCTTGGGCGCGTTATGTGGCGCTGGGCACAGCCATATGTTAGTGTCACCACTTATACCGCTAGGCTTCGTTAACAGTGGGACGTGCACCGTCGCAAAACCCACTTATTGTAGGCATATGTCCATTTTGAGACCTTCAAATGAATGCTTAGGTTTTGCTAGCCAAGGTGGCGCCGGGAATTGATGGGGTTGGATGGGGACAGAGGATTCTGTACTATCCATCTATAAGGCTAAGTTAGTCTCTCCCTGTAGGGGCAGCCCAGACGTCCCATCGCTCATGCCCCCTGGATTGATCACAGGTCCCTGCTGATTGTGACCGAATGGGAACGGAGTGTCGACGATTGATATCCAACACTTTGCCTGTGACGCATAGAAAGGTAGCTATTAATAACGTATCAATTGGATACTTTCTCAGGGGCTCTTAAGGATCATCATAGAAATACCGGTATACGTTACAATACCCTCGTAGAGCACACGCATCGCATTGCATCTGGCGGCATCTGGAGACAGCATCTGCAGATTGATAAATGGGACTGGGGGTGGAATTTTAAGTTTGACTCGCTAAGTGGGACTGTGGGGTAAAAAGCTTTATCAGCGGAGCGGCCCTATCCGGGCAATAGTTTAATGTTTCCTAAATAATTTGACAGCCGCCAGACAGCCAGTTCGGTAATGTACCGCTTCCCTGTACATGGCAGCCATGTCAAATATACCAAGGGTTTAGGCACGTTTAAGGATTGCAATTTCCGTCACAATTATTTACGACCTGATATACTGTCGACTTGCGACGGTAATAACGGCGTTAACCAGCTTTTTTAATGTCAGTCTTCCTCTTAATGGCAGTATGCAATGAACTATGGCCGCGTCAGTTTTTAATAACTTTTAGTAACGGTAATAAGTAATAAAAAAAAAGGTTGCAATGCGGATGTTAACCGTTGACAGCATACAAAACCAACTATATTAGGTAGTTGCAAAGCATGAAGCTTTATGGGTGACTCTCCAGCGGGTTATTAGTAGAAAACTGACAGCTGTCAGGCTGGCTAGGGAGAAATAAAATAGCCCCCGGACATGGCCGCTTTATTAGCGTATCGAGTAGTGATATTAAATCTCAATATACCCTTCAGGGTGCGAGCCACATTTCATATTAGATTCGATTTTTTAAATGCGCTAGGTGGTACCTCCTCCCTGTCGCTCGCTTCCATCTTCCCGGTCGGTCGCAACCCATCTCCTTCATCACTAGGCTGCCGCGCACTACATGGGATGACATAAACCGGTAACATCCATTCCGCTGCTATCTTGTTCACACTTCCGCCATCCTGCAAATACGGTATTTTTGACCTCAGCTTGAGGCTGCGTTCGGTAGAGCTGGGAGAGAAAGGGAAAGTGACAGTATTGCCCCCCCGAAAATTTGTATGGGAGCGTGCAGACAAGCCCAAAAATTTTACAACTTGCCATCAGGCCCTCTTTTTGACATTTCGTTGTTTTTATGGGCCTTTTTCTAATTGGGCTAGCAGGTACCTAAAGCTACAGTTTATTTCAAAGCCTTAACCACAGCCACGCCGCAGGCGCAGCCATAATCTTAAGAAGAGGGCCTGATCTTGATGAGGTAATATGTGGGTTAGAGTAGTTGGAACTTTTCCGGCATGCCAAAAGAGGGAACCCTCCCTACCAGCAGGTCTTGTTTCAGTACATATTTTGTCGGCTAATCTGTGGTCTTACAAGTAGTTATCATGTTTAATTGCTGCGTGCTCTCACCGGTATGACACGTTCTCTTCCTCCTCCAATCGATTGTGAAGACATGCGACTTTGCATGATGAAAAGGATGGAGAATTGCCCCGGCAAAGAGAAAAGAAAGGTATATGCCATATGCTTATGTATGTGGCGACATAGAGTGGTCCAAATGCTGCCAACCTCGAAACTGTCAACACTCCAACACTACGGCCACCTGGAATGTGGAGACATCGGGAGGAGCATGAGTGCCAGGGATATGGTGCTCTAAAGGTAGGCCGCCAGCGTGCACATAAGACAACCACTTCAGTATGGCAGGTATACCAACTTCCAGAGGCAGGGTCCCCGCTTCGGCCGGTAAGTACGTCCACAACGGGACCGACCTCTACAGAGGCTTTACCTTGGAGGCATGACTGACAGCAGGGTATAGATGGAGATGCGAAAGAAGTATGACGATGAAACTGTATTTAATTTAAGTTGATCCTTTAGTCTTTTATTTGCCTTACCATCGAAGGAAGAAGAGACTAATACTTTTCCGCACCAGAACTGTGACCAGTTTGCAGCGCTAGGCCGTAAGAGGGAGGACGAGTCTATTCCCGAATATTACTTCCTCAGGCCACCGTATAGTATTCTCCAATCCGTGGTTTAGAAGGCCCCGGATATGTCTCAGGAGGACCGCTGGCCATCTCTGTAAGAACCAAATGCCTCTATTCAGGCTCATCAGGACGGCAAAGTGGGCGAATATTACGAGTGCCACTGTATTCTGAGCAGAGCACATATCCAAGAACGCGCTGTCTACGTTACTTGCCCACCCCCATGTCGCCGCGATCTGTCTTGGATCATCCGGATTGTCTACGAGAAGGGCAATGCCGACGAAGAGCGACTCGGCGGCATGGAGACACACAGCCCTCTCCTGCCCCCTGCAATGACACTCTATAAAGCCCCGTAGCCACGCGAGTTGCGGAAATCTTGACTCCAGGCCCTGGATGGCCTCAAGCCGGCATGGGCGGTATTTCGCCACAAGAAGCGGGTCCGAGCTGACGACGGGTCCGAGATGTTGCTGGACGAAGGCACTCGAGCATCTACCAAGCCGAATAGCTTGCAGAAGCTCCTTAACTGGGTCGAAGTCTGGTTGGTGGCAGCCAAAGGGAGCTGGTCGGAGGAGAGGTTCTGCCACAGTATACTGCGAGGTAAAGACGGAGAAGCTCAGTAGGGCTAGGTGCTGTGACTGTTCCAGACGCCGGAAGTGCGGCCTAACCCGAGTAATTGCGGCTTGCTGATGCGCGACCGCCCTGGCGTACCATCTGGTCTGGGACCGGTCTTCGTCGAAGAGCTGGAGGGCGGCAAGGGCAAGAATGCTATTAAGCAGGTAGTGGTGGGAGAAGCCGAGGCGGACAGGGTCGTACTCTGACCGCCTGCCCGGCCCTGAAGTGTTAGCCGGAAAGGGATGCCGGTGCCAGTACTCCAGCAATTCGAGATCGGCAATGCTATCCTGGTTAAGTGGCGTGATTGTGAAGCTAGGGGCGGAAAAGCTACACGCAATGCCGTGCCGCTCGCAGTTCAGGCATCGGGGATGGACCTCATTGCACTGTTGTCAAGCCTCAGCCGTTGGGTCTCATAGGGTGACTCGGGTCTCCTACTTAGATGGGGAGGAGGGGACGGAAGGGAAAAGTGGCTGGTGTACGGTACCTTCACATGCCGCTCCTTGCATTGCTCGCAGCCCGAGCGGGACTTGGCGTGCGCTCTCCGCTGTCTGTTCATCAAGGGCGATGTACCGGACGCTCTAGGGAAGGGCAGACGATTGAATGGGTAAATGCATCGCGATGTTGACAGAGCGCGAATTCCAGCCGTCGTATGGATACGGTGGCGGGGACTCCTCGCTAATTTTGTATCACATGTGTTTTTGCTAAAGCCTTAAATTGTAACCTCTGTGGGGCCCCGCCTGGCAAACCTTGCCCACCGCGTCGTATCCATACGACAGGCTCGGCCCACAATGAAGATGTCGTGGCCAATCATCAACGACCTGCCACATGGCCTCGATGCCTAGGCAAACACATTCTGGCACGCTACTATGGTGTTATGGGTAAGTCTTATCACACTGATAGGTATTCTAACTGGGAGACCCACTGGATAATAACCTACTTTTGGATTAGGGGCTGCAAAAGGGCTGCAATTCTTCGCATGTACCTGTATTTGACCCATGTAAATGCTACACCTAATTTGGGTAGCGTGGCTACTAGCGCGACCCACTGATACCTGACAGTGTGTTAAAACTTTTGCCCGATACCACAGTAGAACAGGCACCGTCTTGGCGAGTCCGGCTGTTATGCTGGTCTCGCCCGCGCTACACTACGCTGGCTTCAACATGACATCGGAGCTGACATATGGCCTTGCGAAGCCCCTTGCCGCTGTGTCCGTCGACACTTGCAAGATGGTTTGCCGCCACGGGTCGCGTCTCGTGGCGCGGAGTTTACACGACGTTTGCGGACATATGCGTCCCATGGGATGCAAACCCCGAGCAAGGCGACAGTCAAGGGGTAAGCATTGGGAAACAAAAAGAGGTGTACGCCGTGAGCCATTTCGTTGACGAGCGACACTCATCATCCTCCCATCGCGATTGACGAAACCCTGGCTACCACACATTGCTCGGTCTTCCGTCGTGTCACCCCGCAGCCATTCAGCATGCCTAGAGCCATCTTGGTCACAGGCGCAACCGGGAGACAGGGCGGTGCCGTCGTCAAGAGCCTGCTGCAGGCAAACTCAGGCTTCAGCATCCTAGCCGTCACCCGCAACCCGAACTCGCCTGCGGCTCAGAGACTCAGCGGCCAGTCTCCAGATATCTCATTGGTCCAGGGGGATCTGGATGACCCTGCTACCCTCTTCGAAAATGCCAAAAAGATTGCATCCGGCCCGATATGGGGTGTCTACAGTGTACAGGTGAGCTGCTCCTTGGGAGGCCCATCAAGGCCAATCAACATTCCTCCTGCCCGCGTCCAGGCTTACGAAGATAGAACTCAATGGCCAAGGGCCAGACGGTCGACATGGAAGTTCAGCAGGGCAAGGCTCTCATTGATGAGTCCCTCAAGAATGGGGTAGGGCAATTTGTATACAGCTCTGTGGACCGCGGCGGCGACGAGTCGTTTAACAACCCCACACCCGTTCCCCACTTTACCAGCAAACACAAGGTGGAGCATTATTTGGTCGAGCGGACGTCGACCGAGAAGATGAGCTGGACCATACTCCGACCTGCTGGCTTTATGGACAACTACACGAACACTTCGGCATTTCAAACTAAAATCTTCTTTACCGCGTGGAAAATTGCAATCGACAGGGATCGGCGGCAGCAGGTCGTTGCCGTGTCCGACATTGGCTACTTCGCCGCCCAAGCATTTGTGTATCCGGAAAAGTACAAGGCCCGGGCCATCTCCCTCGCGGGCGATGAGTTAACCTTTGATGAAATGGCCCGTGTCTTCACACAAAAGACCGGCCAGACAGTCCCAACGACTTTCGGAATAGTCGCCTCACTTATTCTGCGCAGCGCCAAGGACATTAACGCCATGTTCAAGTGGATGAACAGTGAAGGATTCAAAGCGAATATTGACGAGCTCAAACAAGAGCATCCTGGGTTAGTGGACTTTGGCACCTACATAGAGAAGCAGAGCGGGTTTGTCACAAAATGATATTTAGATTGATTGACCAGTTTCATTTTCTCAATACAGTCTTGGGGGTTGAGTCAAGGTCAGCTAGTCTAGTTAATAGAACCGGTACTCTGTAACCCGCTGAGAGACGCAGCTGCCGCGAGTTATGCCCGGACGATCTCCGAGGTCTTCGGCACCACGTCACCGGACGACCCAAAAGTGACTGTTAGCTCTTGGAACATGGGATATCGAAGGCACCCGCACCTGCATAGTATCTCGTCAGTGACCGTACGTGTGTTGAGCCCATGGGGCCTCCTTAGACCTGCAACAGATAAGGGAGGAGATCGATTTGTTTCATCTAATTGCCTGAAGCGATATATGACATGACCATCGAGAGGGGTTTTATTTTAAGAGCGGCGCGGAGATGGCTTATGTAGGCACCTGAGATGAGCAGTAAGTAGAGCGGCAGTAGTTGACCGCGTCTAGATCTGCCAACTTACTCTTGACTTTCCTTACCTCTACCACAACCTTTCCCTCTCCTTCTACCGCCGCTCGGCTGCTACCCTACCATCCTTCTCCTTCTCCGCCATATTCTTCTTCACACTCCGCCACTCCATCGTCAGTGCGCCGAATATGGTTAGGCACGTTATAATCAGCCCGACCTGAAACACCTTTCTGAGCGCCTGATTGTAGGCAGAAATCACTGTAGGCTTGATGGAGTCCGGCAGCAAAGTGATAGTTGTGGCGCCCTCGTTTTGTATAAATGTTGCATCGAAACCGGGGACACCCTCGAGCCGCTCCAACAACTGGGTGCCGAGGATGTTCTGCCCCACGCTAATGAAGACGGCACCGCCCAGCAGCTGGCTGAAGAGCATTAGCGACGTTCCAATTGGGACATCGTCCGTCGGTAGCACAGTCTGCGCAGCAAAGTTCGGCGCTTGGAAAGTATTTCCTAGTCCCCAGCCGAACAGCACCTGGTAGCCGATCCACTTAGCCTCCCCCGTGTTGACTTGCAGAGTGGTTAGTGTGCCGGCACCGACAGCCATGATGCACACGCCGATGATCATGAATGGTGTGTAGTAGCCAATGCGGGACGTTAGCACCCCTGTCACAACTGAGGACACCACCATTGCAAGAACCAAGGGCAGGAGTCGGATGCCTGAATCGATCGCCGATACGCCTTGGATGGCTTGGAACCAGATGGGTAGGAAGTATATGAAGATCATCATCTGCGAGCCGATACACAGCGTGGAATAGAAGCCGGCCAGGATGCTGTGCTGAACAAATATGCGCGGAGGGACTGTTGCTATCTCGGGCATGAGGATTTGCACGACGACGAAGGCGACGAGGAGAACGGCGGAGAGGGTCAAAAGGAGAATAATGCGCCATGCACTCCACTATCATCGAGATAGAGTCAGTAGTGTTCGAGGACGACTTCTGTGGTAGACGCGTCGGACTCACCGCATAAATCGAGCCGCCCCACTGCAGAGCGAGCAGCAGACAGACGACACCGGGGATGAGCGCTCCCGTTCCGAGCAGATCAAGCTGCGAGACCTTGACCTTGAGCGACGACTTGGTCGAATCTCGATCTGGTACGTTGAGAAGAAAGAAAATGAAGACCATGGCGAAGCCTCCGAACGGTAAGTTGATGTAGAAGCACCACCGCTACGTAGCGCCTGTTGTAAACACCCCGCCCAGCAAAGGGCCGATGATGGACGAGAGGCCAAACACAGCACCGAATATGCCCTGGTACATAGGCCGCTTGCGCAGCGGAATAGCGTAGACTACAAGGACAAGCTACTGGGAAACAACATCAGCGAGGATTTGGCCACAGATCAGGGTCCTGTAGACGTGTGGTAATGCGCCCTCTGCGCATTGAAGCTGACCATTTGCCACAGGACCAGGGGGACTGTCTCTTACCGTGCCCGACATGATGCCCGCCGACCCAAGGCCAGCGATGGCCCTGCCGATGATGAACGCGATAGAGCTTGGCGCCGCCCCGCAAATCGCGGAACCGATTTCAAAAAGCAGAATGCGGATAGGAAGGTGAACCTGATGCTGAAAAAGGTGTATATCTTGCCAAAGAGCAGCTGAAAGGCACGGTTTGTGAGCAAGTAGGCGCTGCCGTACCAGCCTATGTCTGTCACTGAATGAAAGTCGTCTGTGATTTGCGGGATGGCGGTGGAAATGACAAGACGGTCCTAGCTTAAGTGTCAGTTGATGGGCGGAAGATGGATAGTTGAACAAAACAGACGCTGAGGGGGCGGACTTACCAATGCCACTAGAAACATATTCACAAATACCGCCAATAGTAGTAGCGCCAGCTTAATCCCCTCGGGATACGCAACGTCTGGCGTCGTGGTCGTAGACGCTTCCATAAGTTCCTCGTCCTTGGGCACTGATTCACCGTCGACCGGGGTTCCCGTGCTACAACCAGGTACCCTCGACCCAGATCGTGGCGTGTCTACCATGGTGGGCGGGTCGTCTTTTGAGAAAGACTCCTTGGCAGGCATAGATGGATAAGACGTGCGTGGACAAGGTACGCCTTTATGGCTTCCTATGTCGGTTCGATGTATTCCCGCTGGAAGAGAGAACTGATGGGCTTAATGGGAGAGCGATAATACAGTAGGTTAGAACGACTTCGCAAAGCGCGGAACTCGAAGCAAATGTTATGGTTATAGCTGAGGAATAACCCCGAAATATAAACAATGGGCAGTCTGGTCTTTATTCTGCATAATCGGCCTCCTCGCTGCATAATTTGGCCTACCTCCCGTGTCCGTATTTTGCCCAAAAATAAATAATCAGTTCTCCACCCCGGTAGACGGCGCTTGTCGCTGGCGACACCAAGCCCAGGGGGTGGCTGTAGTAAGTTATTGGAGACTACACCCAGATCAATGAGTCCCATTGCCTAGGGCACCAGGTTTGAGAGGGAGCTTGGGTTGGTTTGAATCACCTGAACTGAAATAGCTTAAGGCCGGGTCCAGTCAAGCATCCAGGCAGGTGTTATATTAAATAGCGTGTCATAGGCAAAAGGGCATGCTGGGTTTTCGATACATGTCCACGCTACTTGAAAGCTTTTAACAGCAGCCTTCCATGAGAATGTCTTCCAAACTGGAAAAAGACGTTGCCTGGGAAGGCAGCATCCGCGGTATTCTCCACAAACAACTTTCCGTCCGTCCGAAGCCCCTTCCGTCATCTGTGTCTTTATCATGAAAGACCGGCATTATCACTGGCGCCAACATTGGTCTCGGCTTCGAGGCGGCAAGACAAGTGCTCCAGCTGGGACTTTCGCGTCTGATCCTCGCTGTTCGATCAAAAAGCAGGAGACAATGCCGCAAAGAAGCTCGCCGAGGAGTACCCAGAGGCGGAAATACGTGTCTGGATCGTGGACCTGGCAGACTACGACTCTGTTATCAATTTCGCCAATAGATGCAAGGATCTGGACCGGCTCGACTTCGCCATTTTGAACGCCGCCGTGCAATTGACCAGCTTATCCGCAGTGAGAAGACTGGCCACGAGATGACCCTACAGACCAACTACCTATCAACTGTCTTGCTTGTGCTACTCCTCGCTAGGGTTATGAAGGAGAGGAACATTCGCGAGGCAGGCAAGCCGCCAGTCATCACCGTCGTCGGGTCTGACACAATGTATCTCAGCAAATTTGAGGCACCAGGCCCCATTCTCCCTATGCTCGATGATGAGACGCGGTACACAAGATTTGACCAGTATAGAGACTCGAAACTGCTACTAATGATGTTTGTTTCTCGGCTGGCTGAGCACGTCAGCCCCGACGACGTCATTATCAACGTTTGCAACCCGGGTTTGACAGCTGGGACGGGCCTCGGAAGAGATCCCCAAACGAAACCCGGGGTTGCGGCTCGCTTGCTCGTGCCAACTTTTATCAAGGTCGTGGGGCGCCCATTGAAAGTGGGAGCGAGTGTCTATGTTCACGCCGTGGTGGCCGCGGGGCGAGAGAGTCACGGAAGTTTCGTCAGTGACTGAGCGATCAAGCCGTGAGTTAAGAAAGAATTCCTCAAAGTCAACAGAAGCAGTCTCCTAACGAACAAACTTTTAGGTATGCCCGTCTGATGTATACGCAAGAGGGTCATGACATTAGCAAGAGACTCTGGCAAGAAACTATGAAAGAGCTGCGCTTCGCCTCGGACTCCGGTTTTGCTGAACTGTTTACCGCTGGCGATCATGGGAGCATGGATAGTAGGGAATAATTTCTATACACTGGGATTCGAGACAAACTTTTTTTTTGTATTAATCAATTAGGAACAATTCTAGTGTTTCTCTAAGGAATCTAGGATCAGATTATAGTAATACCCTTCTTGTGTGTTTCGTCGGTTAGCAACTAATGAACTCAATTTATAGGAAGTAAGAGAGTGCTCGCATGACATAACACGAACTACGAACTTAACGTAAGGGTAACTACCAATCTCTAGTCTGCCTAACTATAGTAATCTAATATACTAGAAACTTAGTAAGTACCAAAGTTCATTTTATAATTTTAAATGCAAAAACGGATAATAGTTGTACACCTGCCACGCCGAATAACGTGTAGGAGCTCCTTAACAGAGTCGAAATCCGGTTGCTAGCAGTCCAGACGAGTTCGGCAAAGAAAAGAAAAGATTCCGCGACGACACATAGAGAGGCAAAGGCGAGAAGCCTAACAAGGCTTAACATTGCAGTTTTTCCAAACGCTGAAAGTTCGGTCTAGCCCGGGTAATTACGGCATGCTAATATGTAATCGCCGTAACGTACCACTTAGTACGAAAGCGATCTTTATCGAAAAGGCTTAAGGGTAGCGAAAATAAGGATATTATCCAATAAGTAGTAATAAGAAAAACCCAAGCGAACTATGTTATGTTTTAATCAGTTAGCCGATTCCGAAAGGTTAAGTTTAAAATGGTACCGGTGTTAATACTCCAGCAGCTCGAAATCAGCGAAACTATCTTGGTTAAGTGGCATAATCGCCAAGGTGGGCGAAGCGAAGCTGGACGCATAACGTGCCGTTCGCGGTTCAGGCACTGGAGATGATCTTCATTACACTGGAGCTCAGCCAGGCGATCCGATCTGAAGGGTGACTGAAGAGGTGCTGCTGCATTTGAATACCTTGGCATGTCGCTCCTTGTACTGCGCGCAGCCATCCCGGGAGTTCCTATGCGATTTTCGTTGCCTATTCATGGCGGCCAAGCTCTAAGCTCCAGCAGAATGCATTTATTATGGGGTTGTGTTGTCAGAGTGGACGTTTCAGTCGTCGTATGAATACGGCGGCCGGGCTGGCGGCTCACCGTATTGATACGAGCCCGATCTACCCCCTGAAATAAAGGTGACCAATCATTAAACCTGCCGGGGCGGCTGATACATGGACACCCGGGTACCCCAATTAGAGTGGCGCACTCGGATGCCCAAATCATGCCAGCAATCATCCTACGCTGGCCCCGCGGTCCACCTTCAGCGCGTTCGCGTCTGAGTTCAGTGCCTGAAACCATCTGGAGGGTCCTCCTTCCGGGCGAAGGAAACTCATTCATCATTAAGTTTGACGACATTGGACCAGGTAAGATTCTCGATGCCGCTCTCTACACTTTTGACTATAATACACTGCTCTACCTCATTATTTGTTAAGTATAAGGCTTCCTACTTCCTGCTCTCCTTTTCTATCCTTCGCCAGATCTCTTTCATATCCCTTCTCTTATTAGCCAATGGATCGTCGCCGTTCTCCTCAGCGACCTCGGCTTTAATACACTTGATCTTCTGCTTCACTCCAGTCGAAATACGTCAATTTCCCTTCCTTTGTCCGCTTTCTTGTCCCTGTGAAGCAATAGAGTGCTTGGACATCTGTTTGTATGCCAGACACCACTCATAGCTCTGCTTATCGTATCTTTGCGGAAGTACCATTGCCTTGCGATATTGGTAATCGGTCTTGATGCTGCCGGTTAGTTGCGCTTCGTGCCATGCGCTTCTTACGGCGGCAAATCTCCTGTCACATTCAGGATATGAGCCAGTATTACACAGTGCACCAGTGGAGTGCACGTTCCCTTTTGCCTGGTGTCGCAGAATAGGGGTAACTTGCTTAGTCATCAAGCCCAAGGGACCTAGAGGCACCTCGCAACAATGTTGTTCCGGGGCTCCCACATTATGTGTAGAGCTTCCTAGCCACTGCTCTCAAGAGCCCTGGATCATATATGACAATTTTAAACCTTCCACACTCTATGCAACCTTTCCTCGCGATCAGCCTAACTATGGCACCTGTCAATCGGCAATGCGACGTCTCCCATATACAGCCTCTGGGAATCGTAGCTCGGCGGTGATTGCGAGGGGAGGTCGTGCAATAGAGGCGTTTCTTCTGTTAAAGGTTCTTCGCTGTCTTACGACAATCGCTTCCTCTAACGAAGGACGTTATAGCTTTTAAAGTTTAATATGGGCCGGGGTGGCGAAAAGTTACACAGCTTCGCAGTCGTTGAGATCTACCGAACGCAGCCTAAGTTGACCTTGGATGTCGTATCAACCCATCCCATTTCCGGCTTACGCCTCCTCACTGGGTATTCTGCGGCGACTGCCATGTCCTTGGAACTCCGGACGCCCTATGCCGGTGTTCAGAAAACGGTGAATGGCTTTGTGAAGGAGAAGGGTGTAGATGTTGAGATACTGGGCAGGATTGCCGCCTTACCGGCAGCATGGTGCGGGGAATGCAAACGACCGGCCTTTGATAGAAATGCTCCGACGGTTGATACCTTGTTGTCTACATACTTCGCAGGGTCGCGCCGTGGGCGTGACGCAGGCGCTAAGAGGAGTTATCTAAGGTTAAAACGCTACCAGCAAGGCCGTCAACAAGATAGCCGGCCGCTTCAAGAATTAGTTAGGTTTTACTTGGTCAAGCTATCCTAGGAAGCGCCAGACTCGAAACTCAAGAAGATGAACCGAAGCTAAAAGGAAGAGCTTTGTCTTTGAGCAGATACCTGTTAATGAAACTTACAAGTAGAGACGTAGTGTTCTATAAAATAAGCTATCAAGGACAGCAGGATGGACTTGATTTGACGAGAGCTGGGAGAGTGGTAAGCAGTGGTTGAAGCAACTCGAGCGATCTCCAGTCGTTGCGTAATCCGTGGCGCAACCGCCGAGCCCAATCCATTCCATTGACCATTATGTCCATAATAAGTGGATTGTTGGCGGTTTGTATGGAAATATATTTGGCTTACCAGAGCACTACCTATTTCGTCGGTGGGCCTGAGGGGCTGCCGAAGTGACCAGGGTTGGGACCAGTCACCAGTGCACGAACCATTCTATATACTCAAGTTCTTAACTTATCTTACAAAGGCCGAACTAACATCAGTAAGAATTTCTCAATATGCCCAGGTCAACTGATTACCTTAAACAGCAGCAGCGGTCCAGTTGCACGCAAAAAAAAAAAAAAAAAAAAAAAAAAAAAAAAAAAGCATTGATAGGTTATACTAACGTATTAGCGTCAGCATAGGCCTCTTCCACTTAAAGATCGTTACGGGTGAAGTTAGTTGGCATTTTGGAGGATATGCAAATTGTTCGGATATTCATGTGCCTTTTACCGTCCACCCTCCTCCACCGGTGGCCATCCATATGGACATATCGCCGGTTCCTTCCATATATTTTTGGACGGTGGTGGATGGACATCCATCTACTTCACTGGGGTGGTTGGTGGAGTGGGTTGCGTTGCTTCGACCTCTGGTGGTAAGTGGCTCTTGATAACGGTGTAGGTGGGACACACAAGAAGAGGCAGCAACCGTAACGGCAACAATCAGATATGCAGAGCTGGACTTTAATCTTGAGTTTCAATAAGACCTTCCCCACTGGAATGCTGACGCGGATTTGACGGCACTGGCTGTACCTCAAAGATATTCTATTTCCCCCAATTTCGTAAAATGCATCTGATTCTTTGACTCGCAATTCCCATCTGTGAGAATTCGACGCCTCATATTCTTGATGAACTAGGTTGACATTGCATAAAGCTACATCTGTACGCATTATGCTCATCATCCTCGCTGGTGCTATGGGGCTTCCGGGATAGCTGCACTGGTATATGGCCCATCGGTTGTGCATGATTCCGGTATTCCATGTTCCGGCGTCTGTTCCACAGCCTTACCTTTGCAAGTATCCTTTGTCCATTGTATGCTGTCAAACGTGCCATGTCTGATATGCTACCGTCCCAATTGTCCCCTCCCACCTATTCCAACAACACTCCAGCAGAAATAAGTTACCCCCGACAGTAAGGTCCTTCTTAAAGGCGTTCCCTCGAGATTTCGATGGATAACGCGAGCGTCGTACCAACATATATATATGAGTTTGACTCCTGTGGGAAGAACATGAAAGCGTGAATATAGATGGGTATAGGAAGAAGTCAACCCATGGAAGGAAAGAGGAAGGGATGATAGATTTACTCCTCACAGCAACAACATAAGGTATAAGGCAGAGCTTTCTTTCTAAAGGGGCTTCATGGTTGAGAATAGTGCTTGCAAGAGTTAAGGTAGACATCAAGATGGTATAGTTCTGAATTCAGTCTCTCAACTTTGATCTTGCTGCGGGAGTGTGCCACTGAATCTGGGGCGTCATTACTAGGACTACCATGGTCGAACACCCCTTCACCATGATGATATACCCTCTTATTTCCCAGCCAAGAGCATTCCTCAGATCCATGAGCATCTACTTCACAATACTGGCGATGTTGACAGCAATGGCGGAAAAGGCTTGTTACGTTAGGGATATCTGTAGTTAGCCTTTGTGGTCCACTGGAGCACAACAGCAGGTCTATAAGACGTTGGGAAGATGCCACCTCATTCATTATCTGAAGCTCTGAACAAAGATCGCATCAAGTTAGACGTCCAGTCAAGGACCCAAAGCCAGTGAAGCCTTCGCGTTCTTATCTGTTCCCGAATTTGTGGATATTACAAGAGTTACCTCTCTCAACCCTTTCTTGGCATCTAGAGTTCTAGCAGAAAGTCCGGGGGACAGTTATGAGTTGTCAGCTAAAACTCAGGGGCTATCCTTTAGTAACATACTCGGTTAACTGCATCACGACACCCCGCACCGTATTTATCACAGTGTTGCGTACGGAGTAAAGCCCATTAACGCGCTTTTCGCGTTCCTCCTTTGGTAACGCCATTTTTCTCTCTTTCATTTCGCGTTCGGCGCGTATTCCTTGCTCTCTCACTCACACCTTTTCCTCGAATCCACTCTTTGGCGACGCCAGCGCCAATCGTTCTAGGGGAACCGACCTGTGATACTTACGTGCCAATACCTTCATTGCGTTAAACAATTGTCGGTGATGACCTGAAGACGCCGCCTTCGACCCTCTTTCTGGTTTCTTCATTTATAATCATAGGTATCCTATATGTGGCTCCGGAGCGGGTTAACCTTGTCATATCTCACTTTCACGCCGATCAATTCCCTCTGTCGTCTCTCCTCCTACTAGCGACGGACGCCCTTCCAGTCGCGAACGTTCATGATGGTGAAGGCCGCCGCTGGTACCGCCACCGGGCCTGGCATATATAGTGCCACTTATAGTGGAATCCCGGTGTATGAGTATCAGTTTGGTGCCGACCTGAAGGAGCATGTTATGCGACGGAGACAGGACAATTGGATCAATGCGACGCACATTTTAAAGGCCGCTGGTTTCGACAAGCCCGCGCGCACACGCATCTTGGAGCGTGAGGTACAGAAGGACGTCCACGAGAAGATTCAGGGCGGCTACGGCAAATATCAGGGCACGTGGATCCCTTTGGAGGCTGGTGAGCAGCTCGCTCATCGAAACAATGTGTACGAGCGACTGCGGCCTATCTTCGAATTTATCCCCGGAAACCAAAGCCCACCTCCGGCCCCTCGTCATGCGAGCAAGCCAAAGGCACCCAAGGCTAAACCTGCGGTGCCGAGATGGCCTAGTAAGTTATTTATTCATATGTGCCCCACTCCCACCCGGCGTTGGAACAACATTTAACAACTATCAGCTGCTGCTGCCCCGATCCGAGAAGAGTACGAGACCGCTAGTCAGCAATTAAACGACGACGATACCCCGGACAACGTCACCGTTGCTTCAGCTTCGTATATGGCAGAAGACGACCGCCCCGAGATGTCTCAGTACGCTGGCCACCGCAAGAGAAAACGAGAAGAAGATATCCAAGGCCTGACAGAACAGCAACACTCTGTCTATGGCGACGAGCTTCTCGACTACTTCCTCCTCTCCCGCCAAGATGCCCCCACCATGCGACCCGAACCCCCCACCAATTTCCAACCTGACTGGTATATCGATTCTGAAAAGCATAGCGCGCTTCACTGGGCGAGCGCTATGGGCGACGTCGAAGTCATCAAGCAGCTGAAGCGATTTGGCGCCAACCTCGCAGCGCAAAACTGTCGAGGCGAGACGCCCTTCATGCGATCCGTCAACTTCACCAACTGCTACGAAAAGCAGACTTTCCCCGCAGTCATGAAAGAACTATTCGATACTGTCAATGCCCGGGATGACTCGGGCTGCACTGTCATCCATCACGCTGCCATCATGAAGAGTGGCCGTGTCACAAGTCACTCATGTTCTCGCTATTATCTTGATAATATCCTGAACAAACTTCAGGAGACTCACAATCCCAATTTCGTCCAGATCCTCATCGACGCCCAGGACAATAACGGTAATACCGCTTTGCACCTGGCGGCGAAGGCCAATGCCCGAAAGTGCATACGCGCGCTCCTCGGCCGTGGAGCGTCCACGGATATCCCCAACGCCGAAGGTCTCCGCGCCGAGGAACTCATACAGGAATTGAACGCGTCTAGAAACCCTAAGGAGCGTGGACCCCAGCGTTCTTCATCACCTTTTGCGCCCGACTCCCAGCGCCATGTCTCCTTCCGAGATGCCGTCACCGAATCGGTCACCAAGCACGCAGTGACTTACAGCTCGGAGGCGGCAAACACTGTTCAGAATAAGATCACGCCCATAGTATTGGATAAGTTCCAGGCCCTGGCACAGACCTACGACGAGGAGTGGAAGGAGAAGAACGAGGCCGAGATCGAGGCGCGCCGCATCCTCGGCAACACCCAGAACGAGCTCGCCATGGTCCGTTCGCAGATCGCCGAGCTCGAGGCGCAGCTGGAGCCCGAGGAATCCGCCGCCCAGGCTGTCGCCGATGCCACCACGGCCCAGCACCAAGTCCAATCCCTCCTCGCGAAGCAGCGGCAGTATCACGTGCAGGCGACTGTCGAACAGTCGACGGCAATGATGAACGGCGACGACGGCGGCGGCGAAGACGACTCTCCCGAGGAGCGGCTGAAGCTCGCCCAGGAGCTGCAGGAGCTCGTGCTGGAGCAGCGGCGCGCCGAGCAGGAGTACGTCGAGGCGCTCAGCGTCTCGGGCACAGGCGACAGGATCGACAAGTACCGCCGGCTGCTCCGGCAGTGTCTCGACCGCGGCGACGCCGAGAACCTCGACGCCAACCTCGACGACCTCATCGAGATGATGGAGGAGGAGCGGAGCGACCGAGGCGTCATCGGCGCCTTGTCCACCGGCCCCGCGCCGGGCGATCCCATGACGACGATGCGTTGATTGGGGCGTAATGTCAGATCAGATATGACACGACAGAGAGAGCACGAGGGAGAACCACTGCGTGGATGATGTGGTTCTCTTGCGTCATGACTTAACTTGTTTGATAGATGTATATACCCGTACCCTGCCCTACAGCCCCCGTATGCATGAATGGATTTAGGGAGGGGCGGATGACAGAAGGAAGAACTGGACGGCGTCTGGCGTTTTGCGAGGCACCGGATTGTGCCCAGGTAAGGGAGGGCCAATTGTCTATGAGGCGGGCATGACAGTTACTACGCCGAAAGGAGTTGATACCACATGAGTTTTGTTGTTAGACTAGGTACTTCAGGTTACATTAGGTACGGAACCTGAATTAAGTTGCTACTTTCTATGGCAGTCAGTCTGCCCACGCCTCAGATGTGACCGAAGGAGCCCGCGGGTTGCGTATATCTTAAATCTATTGACAAGGGGAACCTGCTACTCGTTCTCAGGCAGCTGTGACGGTGGTCTTTGAGCTCGATCCCCATCCTGTGGTCGTCACGTTCGCTCTACTCAACGCATCCGGGTACCCGGAAACACCACGCACTACGGTATTTCTCGGTCCTCGGTCCGCTGTTGGAGAGACCTCGCTCTCGCAGGAAATGAGTGGAAGGGCAGGGATGGATACGATCGACTATATCAACACACAATCCACATGCGGCTTTCCCAAGACGTCATCACCGTCGTCGTCGTCGTTATCTTCTATTTCCCTCCCGCCGAATGTGTGCTTGCCATCTTAGCCGGCGGTTCTCAGTCGGCGGTCGGCCGTCTAGGCTCAGATCCCGTCAGGAGTACGCTATTGTTGCTGAGTCGCCTGGACGAGTGGATCGGTGTCGTGCGGGTGCATCCACAAACTCGGGAAGGGTAGGCGGGTCACGCCGTTGAAGGTGATGCGCCTTGGGGAGTCCTGGCTTGTTCTGTATTAGCACAGGTTCGTTAGGATAGCATCTACCTATGTTAGGGGCGAGTAACAGAGAAGCGAAGGGTTAACTGCGGCACCCAGAACCCTCGCCAGCCGTAACGAGACCAAGCATCGACATGCTAGTCGATGAGGTGCGGACCCTGAGTGTATTCTGCGAAACATGCGGAGTTCGCGGCATTGGAAGGTGTGAGGTGGAAGGTGGGGAAGAAGATGGGGGATCAATCACACTGACAAGAGATCCCCATCGCCGTCGTCGCATCTAACAAGCACCCCCTCCCTCTCGACCCCCCACCCCCTGACGCCGCTCCTCACGAGCAACCGGCACGTAATGTACCAGGCCTCCCTGTCGGCGGCGGCATCGCCGCTCTCGAAGACGCGGAGATTGGCCCAGTTGCTGGGACGCTCCTCCTCGCCACCCGCACCCGGCGGCGGGGGCGAGGACGAGGACGAGGACGAGGGGGAAGGGGGGGAGGAGGGGGAAGGAGAGGAGAAGGCGGCGACGAACTCGCGTATGAGAGACTGGTAGGCGGCGTTGCGCTCCATCCAGAGATCGGCGGGGTCGACCCGGCGCATCTCGTCGTCGTTTTCTTCAAGGAAGAGGCGGCTCTTGGGGGTCGGGGTCAGGCGGACGAAGAGGCGGACGACGTGCGGAGGCAGGTGCGGCGCCAGCGTCGCCTCGACGTGCGAGGACAGCGGGAACACGGCCACGTAGCTGAGGTCGCCCACGGTTTGCGGTATTAGTGGCGGCGGCGCCTGGCCGTCGTTGTGGGGCCCCTCCTCCTCGCATCCTAGTAGTGCGTCCAGCAGGGAGGGCGGCCGCCGCAGGAAGAACTCGTACGTTTTGTACACCCGCGTGGAGGAACCCTCGTTAAGCAGCAGCGCCGTCCAGGGCCGGATAGTGAAGAGCGGGCTAGGCGGCGCCTGCTTCTTCCGCCTAGATGGTCGATGTGACGGTGTCGAATACCGCGATGGACCCGCCGCCTGGGTCTGGGATGATGTTGCCTCGCCGCCGTCGCTCTTAGCGGCAGCAGCCGACGACAGACTGGGATCCGACAGCGAACCCTTCATGTTTTGGTGCTCGGACAGGACCTCTTCTCCCCGCCTGGTCCGGGAGAGCGACAGGATGTGGTAGGGCATGTCGAAGGCCCAGGCGTCATCGAGAAAGAGCGTGCGCGACAGGAAGGCGGCCAGCGTCGTCGGCGGCGCCATGATGGTGAAACGCAGCGGGTCGACGACGGAGAAGAGCTGGTCCCAGAGCCACTCGAGGTCGACGGAGCGGATCCGCGGGCCCCCGATCCCGGTCCGGCTGTGGCGGTGCGCGTGCGGATGCGCGTCGTCGCCCGCTCCCCACCCGTCCTCCACGAAGTCGACGACCAGCGTGAAGGTCTCGACGCCGCCGCCGCCGACGCCACTGCCGTGGCGGTGGTTGGCCACCAGCCCGTTCTCCTCGAGGAAGCGCAGCAGCGGGATCGGGTTCAAAGTGAACGCGCTCAGCGACGTGACCCGCGGCCGCCACAGCACGTGCCGGAAGAGCAGCGGCAGGGTCAGGGACCGCCACGCCCTGCTCACGAGGGAGGCGCACTTCAGGTTCTGCGACCCGGGCTCGCCGTCCAGGAGCGTGGCGGTGGGCTGCTCGTGGAGACTCCCGACTGACGGGGCCGCGCCGGCCATGAAGTCGAAGATATGCAGCATTACCTCGGGAGGCATATCGCCGATGGTGATGAGGGGCTTGCGGGTGTCGTCCATTGCGGCTCCGGACTTAAGGGTAGGTACCTAATACTGATCACATAACAAGATCTTAGATACGCCGGCGATATATCTGCTTTTTAAACGGTACCTGGTAACGTATAATTATAACGTAGTGTCCGCAATTGGTGCTTTCGGGTGGCTCCCGCTGGTGGCTCCCATTAACTAGCCAGATGTGCTCTAACGTAGTACATTAAATAATGCCCAGGTGTCACTATTTAATCGGAACATGGTTATTCCGCGCTCTAAGTATAAAAGGAGTTATACGCGTATAATAATAAACTTAAGTAGCTTAATATAACAATATATTTAATGTCGCTAATATATAATAAATGAAATTTTGTCATGTACTTAAGGGCTTTTGTACAACCGATATGTGTTAGCAATTATATTGTCCTTGCTAATTATAGTCATCCCATTATCATTATGCACGTATGAATGTAACCCCACGTTCGAGGGCAAATTTGCCCCCGTGACTTCGGTGGTCGAAATGACTACCTATTCCAAGCCCGCTTACATAATGTAATCCAACAAGACACTAGAATGGGCTATTCGGCTTGGCTAGGTTGGATTCAGGGACCCCATCGATGGCACTGAGCTGTCCAGCAGATATATCTATGGAGTCTGGGTAAGATAAGCGTGAATAACCACGATTGCTGCCGGAAGACCTGTGTTGAAGCCACCGCCTGGCTTTGTGGACTAGCTCGACGAAGGCGTCGTACTGTTCTGGGATCTTCTCATCCGTTTCGCGGTAATCAAGGCGGTTTTATATGGTATTGCTAGGTGCGTGGCGGAGATGTGCATCCATCAATTTCTGGATGGAGGAGTGGAATAGTGTGTTAACGGACCAGAGTTGACTCTTGGTGTCTTCGATGGCAGGGCCATCGACGTCGAGCTTGCCTCCGATTGCGGACAGCCACGTATCAAGAATAGTTGCCAGTGTCGGATAATATCTGCTTTTAATTATGATATACTAACATATAAAACGTTAATAATCAACGTAATAACCTTTTAAATTTTAACTTCTAGCTATGTTTCCTAATAGATATTATCAAGTGACTGGAGCCTTCATCATGCCATTAGGGTCATGTCGTCGGAAGTCGGGAATGTCAATATGGGGCGATACCGCATTAGGCCATATCTTGAGCTTCATAACTCTTAACCCATATACAAAGTCGGTATCGATAAAGTGCATTGCAGTCTGCTGCAATTGCGACGAACCTGCAGCAGAAGCTACCAACCATCCACACCCAACCGGCTCTTCAATGATTTCATTCCAAGTTACAATTACGCATTACAAGTTCGTTTGCAGCAGGAATCTTGAAGTCGAGAGGTGCATCTGTGTATCACGGCTTTGTTGGATCCGGGCGTTAATCAGATTACGTCATAAGGGTGTCTGTCAGAGTTCAGTCGGCTTGTTATCTCTCTGTAAAGTCAAGCTCGATTCCGCCATAGGAGATTCTCACAGACAGCATGCCGTATAGGTAATAGGTTTCAAGCTCGTATACTGCGTCAAGAGGAAGGAATTAGGAATGTTCGGCAACGTGTTGCTTATCTGGAGAGAGATCCCATTGACCCACATTTACACACCAGGCTTCATCCCTCCCTGCCCCGCAAAATTCAGGAATTTTGTAGCAAACAACGTGTTCAGTGCAGATGCGCCATACACACAGTTTCCTTCGCTAATCCGGCTCAATAGATCGGCAATGTAAACACCCGTGGCCCGCACGCATGCTCTTCATGTACATCATCTCTCCCGTACGAGCCGCTATCGTGGCATCTCCAAGAATAGCACGGGTTATTATTCCTTTACCCCTTACCGCGATGATGCAGAGTCAGCTTTTACAAATGGCGGGGCATGTGGGGTTAGAGTCTCGGGGACGAGTAACTATGGTTATGATGACCGTTCGCAGCGCCATGCGGAATGCCAGATCCAGACAGCGCCTGTGGGCTCGGCTCCAGCCTACGGCTGACATCGGGGGGATTGACCCTCTAGTATCTAGACATGCTTCGGCAATGGCTGAGCGGGTTTGTTGCGGGTTGGTGGTGTCCCTTGCTTCGACGTTCGTCTTCTGGCTAGGGGGTAGGTAACCATGAGGGTTGCAATGGCACCAGATTTCATCATCTCCAATGCCATGGAGGAGGATACGCGTCCCTTGTGCCCCAGGTGTTCCTCGGCTTTCTCCTCGTTAATAAACAGCTCAAGACCGGGCTTGGTTTGGAGATATATAATGACCCCGCCCCCCGTCCCTGCTTCCCCAATGACTCCAGCCATCTTATGGAAGAACTTGTTGGATTATCAGCCCCAGACTCTCTGTCTAATCTATTTCTTTGCTCACCCCACCATTCAAAAGTAGCTTCGTAGCACGTGTGGCGGAAGATGACGGCTAACAAGCAACGTCCGCCCTTCCGTGCGGAGCACATGGGTTCGCTGCTCCGCCCGGCTAAACTGACCGAGAAGCGGCTCAAGCTCGACAACGCCAAGGCCCTCGAGATCGCCCAGGACAAGGAACTCCACGCCATTGAGGATGAGGCCATCAAGGATATCGTCAAGCTCCAGCTCGATCTCGGCTACCACGCCATTAACGATGGAGAGTACCGTCGTCATCAGTTCTGGGGAACCTTCTTCCCGAACCTTGAGGGTTTCGAGGAGATCCAGAACCCTTCGTGGGACATGTTCCGCATGTACGTTCCGGATATTGCTGCGTTCAGTAAGTTAAATCACTTTTGGCTCCCAATTTCACAGGACTTCTTGCAACCACTGCGATTCTAAGACGAGTCTCCTAGCCGAGTCTGGCCATAAGCCAGGCGAGTCCATCGTATGCACCGGAAAGATCAAGCATGTAGGAAGCTCGTACCTCCCGGACTGGAAGTATCTTAAGAACCTGGTTCCTCCCGAGCGAGTGAAGGAATTGAAGATAACTCTGGCTGCGCCTGAATGGTACCATCTGAGATACAAGGCAGGGAAGGCATACCCCCTAGATGTATACGCCAACGACGCAGAATATTTCGCCGATATAGCTGCTGCGTATCGTACCGAGCTCCAGATTCTGTATGACAACGGATGCCGGAACGTGACAATCGATGATCCCAACCTCGCATGTCAGTGACCCCCTGTTTCTCTATTTTGCTAACGCATTCATTTGAGACTCGGCTGACCTCGCGGCGATGCGCAGACTTCTGCTCGGAGAAGATGCTAGCCGGCTTCAAGGAAAACGGCGAGGACCCGGACGCCCTCCTCGACTCGTACATCAAGCTATACAATGACTGCATCTCGTCGCGGCCCGCGGACCTGCATGTGGGGCTGCACCTCTGCCGCGGCAACTTCGCCAACAGCCGGCACTTCTCTGAGGGCGGGTACGACCGCATCGCCACGAAGCTCTTCGGCGAGATCCCCGTCGACACGTACTTCCTCGAGTACGACACGGAGCGCGCGGGCACCTTCGACCCGCTGCGCGAGCTCCCCGCCCATAAGAACGTCATCCTCGGCGTCGTCACCAGCAAGTTCCCGCAGCTCGAGGATCTCGGCAAGATGCGCGACCGCGTCTACGCCGCCGCCGACGTCGTCGCCGCGGGCCAGGGCCAGACGCGCGAGCAGGCGCTCGCCCGCATGGGTGTCAGCCCCCAGTGTGGCTTCGCGAGCCACCACCTCGGGAACGCCATCACGTGGGACGATATGGTCGCGAAGCTGAAGCTGGTCAGGCAGCTTGCGGACTCCATCTGGCCTGGGGAGCCATGAAAGTGATATTGCATATAGGTATCGATATATATACGCGTGGAACTATGTTCGGGCTGTTTCAAACAATGTTCAACCATTAAATTCGGAAACGTGCATGATTAAGTAGGAAGCTGAGGAAGGAAAGGAGAATAGCCACGACACCATCCATTGTATTTTTAGTCTATCGAAACGTAACCTTGATGGGCAGCGGTATGGTCCACATTGCTTCTATAAAGTAAGCCTCTTATAGGCCGCAAAAGCTTTCGGGAACCGTCAAGGTGGGCGGTTCTCCGCCCATCATCATATAAGCTGCGAAGAGCACCTAGTCTGCCAATGTCTGTATAAGCCCGATCGTTCAAATAACGTATGAGGGTAACTGGATGACTCCGTTACCTTAGGAATTACAACCGCAGTTCTGCACCCTTCAGCCGAAGAGAGATAGGGCGGCGCGTTAAAAGAAGCCGGTTAAATGTGTAGTTATATAGGGGTTATACTGGTAGTTAAGTTAGAATAGCTCCATAAATTTGTACGTCTTTTAAGCAAATCTAGGGGTTATCGCCGTTTAATCCATCCTGCGTATGGGATGCTAACTCTTTCGGGCTCTGAGTTTCTAACAAAATTGGTTAGCAGACTTGAATCTATTGGTAGTTCGTGGTTGAGAGTCTCAACAAATCTGTCCAGCTGCGGGGTGGTACAGTATCCCGAGTAGTTAGCTGCCAACCTGCCTTGCCTAATGCTCGACGCCAAGTAGAGAATGCCAAATGAAGGGACATAGGGTGAGAGGGCCGGATAGCATCAGGTAAACCAGATGTCAATCTCCTCGTCCGGAGTCAACCATCTGCACTGTGAGAGAATATCGGCAATGGTGGTACATGCACTTAGGGGAGAGTATGCAGCTGCTGGTCTTTCAAATGCCCTGACGCCCCATTGGCTACATTCCCTCCACTCGGCAGCTTGGCAGATGAGCTAGCGCTAAGCCCTGCAACCTTGAATAAAGACCCCGCTAACAACACGCACCTTCACTTCCCCGATTTTGCATCGCGGCCCAATCTTCCCCGACTCTCCTACGTATATACATACCTTAACCTTATTTCACAAGCACAATGCCGGGGAGGACGAAGCCTCCGCCGAACGAGTCGGTCACGTATAGCTCTGGGACCCACGACAGCCCTCCGGATTTGAGAATACTGCACTACAATGACGTCTATCATGTCGATTCGTCTTCGGCTGAGCCCGTGGGCGGTGTGGCCCGCTTCATGGCGCTAGTCAAGCACTACCGAGAAGATGACAAGTTCCGGGGGCAGCCCGGTCTGGTGACTCTGTTTTCTGGGGATGCATTCAACCCGAGCCTAGAGAGCTCTGTCACGAAGGGTGATCATATGGTTCCGTTGTTGAACAAAATAGGAACAGATGCGGCAGCATTGGGTGTAAGAATCCTTTTCAGCTATAGCTTTTCTGAGGGAGTCGCAGCTTATCGATATACCAGAATCATGATCTCGACTTCGGCGTTCGCAAGTTCAGACATTTGGCATCTAGATGCAAATTCCCCTGGCTCATTGCGAACGTACTGGACCCGGCCTTGGGCGACTCCGTCCCTATTGGCAACGCCAAGAAGACACATATGATAACATCCTCCAACGGCCTCAAGATTGGTCTGATCGGACTTGGTGAACGGGAGTGGTTAGCCACAATTAACAGCCTTCCTCCTAACCTCATTTACAAGTCCGCTAGCGAGACGGCGAAGGAACTCGTTCCTCAGCTACGGGCCGAAGGAGCTGAGATTGTCATTGCCGTGACGCACATGCGCGAACCAAATGACAACAAGCTGGCTGAACAGACTGATGGGTTAATCGACATCATCCTAGGCGGCCATGACCATTACTACAATCACAGCTTTATCAAAGGGACCCACGTGTTACGCTCAGGTAGCGATTTCAAACAGCTTAGTTATATCGAGGCCCGGCGACGGAACGACGACTCAGGTAGATGGGATATCGATATCACCCGGCGTGATGTTACTTCTGAAATCCCTCCACACCAAGATACTGTGAAGCTGGTCGAAAAATTAACGGCCAGCCTCAAGAAAACCCTCGACAAGCCCGTTGGATATACAGCTGCCCCGCTTGATGCCAGGTTCAGGACGGTTAGACTGAAGGAGAGTAATATCGCCAACTGGGTCTGTGATATCATGAGGCATTATTACTCCGGTGACTGCGCATTGATGGCGTCAGGAACCATTCGTGGTGATCAGGTCTACGCGCCAGGTCCCATTTTGTTGAAGGATATCATGAACTGCTTCCCCTTTGAAGATCCTGTCGTCGTAATTAAGGTTACCGGTCAAGCAATTTGGGATGCATTGGAGAACGGCGTGTCCCAGTATCCAGCCCTCGAAGGTCGTTTCCCGCAGGTGTCCAATATCACATTTGAGTTCGACGCCCGGAAACCAACCGGTTCTCGGATAGTGTCCGCAACCATTGGCGGCGACCCGATAGACATGGAAAGGAAGTATACACTCGTCACCAGAGGCTATATGGGCCGGGGAAAGGATGGATATGACAGTCTCCTGATAGAAGCGGAAGGCGGAGCAGCGGAGGAGATCGTAGCAGAAGAGAACGGCATACTCATCTCCATGATGCTCCGCCAGTACTTCATGTCGCTCAAAGTCATGGGCCAGTGGAAGCACTGGGGAAAGAGCATGGGGCGGCACTGGAACAAGGTCTCCGACGAGGTTGGCACCCACCACCACGTCCAGCACAACCCGACGCCGGGGCCCGCACCGGCCTCACCGACGGTGCGGACCAGTCTCCCGGGCAAGGGCTGGGAGGACTGGACGCCCGAGAAGATCCGCCAGCGCAAGGCCAACATCACGCCACTGGACGACTCCGACAGCGAGGACATTGACGGGGATGGGGACTTTGACGGGGACGCGCAGGAAGACCCTGCCACCGCGGAGGTCGAGATGATCGACCACCAGATGCAGGTCATGCGCCGCGTCTTCAGCAAGTGGGCTCGCATCGCCGGCGTCGAGTGCAGCGTCGTCGACGAGCTCAAGGAGGGCGAGTTCGAGGCCGACTGGACCAAGGCCATCGCCCCGCGGATCGAGGGCCGCATCGCCTGCGTCGGCGGCGAGCACAAGTGAAGCAAGCATGCGGAAGAGGGGTGGAGCGAGTGGGGATGTTACGACTTGTCACGATCTGTCACGATTGGACGATGGTTAGCTAGGGTAGATGGAACCAGACGACATCTGGATAGAGAACGCCGATTCGGAATGATGATGTAGGTGTTGATCCGAATGCATTGTTGGTGTTTTACCTCTGCGAACTTGACTGTCGACGGTTTCGGATGTGAGAAATGAACTAAAATGAGACAAAACCATCAGGTATCTTCCGTTAAAGAAAATTGGATGCGAGACCTGCCCAGTTTACGTATCGCAGTTAATATGGGGACTTAAAGGGCTCCAATCAGCTTCGCTTAACGAACCTCATAGGGAGCCCACCAGGGGCTATATAACGACCTCGATCAGCACAGGGGGCCTAGAGAGGTTCTTCCCTCCTCAGAGCCAGAGCTGTCAATCATAAGCCATTTCTGAGCGCGACACCACGTCAGACTATGCCCCGCTCCTCGCGAGTCCAGTGTGTTTATTCACCGCTTTCCTCTCGGTAGCTAGGACGTTAATGCGAAGCTCCGTAATACCCGAGTTCGTACTTTAAGAGAGACATTGTTCAAACGGAGGATATCCAGGGAAAGGTAAATTTAAGGGGAGTTTTATTTATCTCACCTTTCGGTAAATGGTTAAACTGCTACCCTCCTCCGTTTTGCGTTGAATCGTTTCGTATTACACATCCCGTACCTCGGATTACACGCGTAATTATTACACTTTAACATTATACTCGAGCTGCTAATATCGAACTAAATAATGAATCCATCGTATGGAACGTTCTCTATCATGCGTGTATAAAGGTTAAGTAAGCAGATATACTTGATTGAAATCTTGGTAACCGTTAATTATTAAGGGACATTAAGATAACGGGTCTTGTACGAGTGCATCTACGACCTAAGGGCTTTCAAATCCGTTACCCTTTAAGACAAAGGCTGAAATTTAAACAACTCATCGCGCAATGTAAACAGGTAGAGGAGCGAGCTATCGAAATCTTATAAATACTTAAATATTAAAGCCTGCATGAGAAAAGCAGTGCTTACTACCAGGCTTCTTTTAATATTGCGCCGTGTGCTTCTAATCGTCGAAGACACTTCCCCTGGTTTCGTGAAAGCTTCTCTTCCTCAACCTCGAACGGATCAAACAGATCGTTGGCGGTCTTGGTTTTGGGGACGTCTGCCTTAGGGGCGTCCGACTCGGGGCTCTCGGCTTGGGGATGTCAGCCCTGGGGTAATCGATCTTTGGGGCGTCACGGATTGTTCCTATTATCAAACGTGACTAGGAACAGCGCGATCTTATATACTTTTCATGTTACCGAGTCTGTATTTGTAGGAGTATGCATGGTCAAGTAATATAAGGATGCACATGCTCAAGTAATTCGTTCAACTGAAAGCAAAAGTGAGCTAGAACTGCTGCTGATCAGTAGATACTTGCTTAATCAATCATAGGCGACCGAATAGACAGAAATGCTTTGACGCAGAGGGCGCCCTCCGACTCGACCAAAGCGTTGACAACTTGCGAACAATTCTATGCGATTGGCCGACCGATATCTGAGCACGCTTGTGCGAACGCCAAAATAAATATAGCGGCTCTTGCAGCCGCTTTATAATTCTGTAGAAGGTCCGTGAAGTGAGGGCGTGCTCTCATCATGGAAGCGGACTGTCTGGTTGGGCAGTGCCGGTGGTGACAAGTTCTGCGAAGATTCCGCACTCTGCTCAGCAGGACTATCGGCGGGACTACCGTCCCCTGGTGTGCGGCTCTTTCTTGGGGGCAAATCCATCTGGGATGGCATATCCATCGCATCCTTCCTCGGACTGATAGAGCCGTAACTTGTATGGAACGACCGCGATGTGACTAAGGCCGAATCATGGGAGCTGCTCGCCCTGGTACCAGTTCTGAAGTGACCCAGACTCAGCGCTTGAGGAAAGGCAGTAGATATGTCCCGGATGCGGAATATTGGGTCATCCTCGGCGCCGGTAGTTGTCCCCGAAAGGGCTCGAGGAAGTGTCAGATAACTGTTGATATTAGGGGTTCTAAGATAGAACGCCACGGAGATTACCTGTGGCTTAGGTGGGGACTATATCAGCCACATCTACAGGTATAAGCCCCGACCGACACGGTCCAAGGACTTCATGATCAATATAACAACAATACCCGTTTTAACCTCAATATTAAATATACGTTTATATCTAATAATTAAAAGTCTTAATTTTATTTAATACCGATATTACGATTATAATAATAAGCAACTTTTAATTATAATAACTAAAATTATTAAAAAGAAAAAATGTATTTAGCTTTTAAATATTAAAAATAATAAAATAACGAATTTTAAATTAAAATAATAACTTTAAATTTATAAGAATACATAAATTAGGATCAGAAATTATTATAATTTATTTAACCTACGAAATTAACGTTGGAAAATTATTCGGAAAAAGTTAATCTGTAAATTATTCGAAATATTTCGACCGAAATTATTACCGATAACATAATTATTATATTAAATTCCGTTAAATAAATAAATATTAATACAAACTTCGTTTCGTAATAAAAATAATTACGGAAAATAAATTTAATTATAATAGGATTAGGTTATAAATATATACGAAAATTAAAAAATTAAAACATAACCGGAAAAATATTTAAAAAAATAACGAATTAAATTCTATAATTAATAATGTTTAATTACGGATTTATAATTTGCAAATTAATAAAAACCTTTAATAAATGATATAATAATTTTAGAAAAATTAAGATTATTTATTAAGTTTTTAAAGAATTTCGAAATATAAGTAATTTAACAGAAAATAATTATATTAAATATATAAAATAAATATATTAAAAAGGTTAATAATATATAAATTTAATAAACGATTTAAAAAACGTTTTTAATAATGTTTTTAATTATTAAAATATAAATTTTAAAATAATTCATAAAAAATAAATTAATTTTAATACTTTAAAATGTCGTAAAATAATGATATAATTTAAAGCTTATATTTCCGTATAATTAAAAAAGATCCGTCCGTAAATTATTTAAAACGCGTTCGAAATAACGTTCGGAAAAATAAACGATCCGAACTTTAAAATAAATAACAATTTATTAATTATTAACAAAATATAAAATTAATTAATTACTATTTTAAAAGAACCGGAAAATTAAATAAAAATAAGAGTTAAAGTTAAAATTAAAACGGTAAGTTAACGAAATTAAAACGAAAACGCGTTATTATCGATAAAAGCTTTACCGAATCTTTTTATTGAATATTTTTAAGTTTCTATAAGTTATTAACTTATTAATTTATTTTTAAAAAATAAAATATCCGAAAATTAAAAATTAAACAAAATTTCGATACGATTTAATCAAAAAATATATTAATATTATTATGGATTTAATAAAACAAAATTAGGAAATGAAATTGTAGAATATTATTCGAAAAGTTCGATTAATTAAAACGTAAGATAAAAATTTTAAAATTAAAATTATGTTTTTAATATTTTATGTAATTTTTAAAACGATTATTCATTTTTTTAAAAAAATATTTATAATTTAAGGATTATCTTTTATATTTTTTAATAAATTTAAAAATTTGTAAATTTTAAATTAATATATTTAAGTAATTATATATTTGTTAAAAATATAATTATTTTTATTTTCGAATACGGAAAAATAAATATCCGTTTTAAAAACTTAAATAGTTTCCGGTTAATATATTTATATAATATAACGTACTATTAAAAATTTGTTTATAATTTAATATTATTACATTTATTAAAAAAATTAAATTTTTAAAAAAAATTATAAAAGAATTAATAATTATTTTCGAGAAAAAAATAATTTAATTATTATAACGTTAATTAAAAGGTACGATTAAATTATAATTAAATATTTATTATTATAATTAATTCGGAAAATATTTTTTATTTAACGGAAAAAGTTTAATTTATAAATAAGAGAATTTTTAATTATTGTTAATATTTAACGATAGTATTTGAAGTTTGCTTATTTAAATTTAAAAGCTTTTAATTATTTTATAAATTATTTTCGGAAAATAAAAAATAAAAGTTTTAATTAAAAATGTCGGAAAAAAAAATAAAATTATTATCGTTAAATATAACGTATATAGATACGGAAAGAGAAAGCGCTTAAACCGTAAATCTTGCCAAGGTTTACCCGTAAAGCCAAAAGCGTAATTAATTATTAATTTTTAAAATTTGAAAAAAATAACGATTATATTAATAACGTTATATTTATAATTAATCGTTTTTAAGTTATATTTAAAATTAATACCTTAATAATAAAATAGCCGCAATAATTATAATAATTTGAAATTAAATATTTATCGTTTTTAAAAGTTATAATTATAAGGCAAAAATTATAAAATACGATAACGAATTATACGGTAAAAAGTATTATGTTTAAAATTATTTATATTTTTTAAAAAAAACGTTCGAATTAAGTTTTTAATACTTGATATATAGGTATAAAGTAAAGATGCCGAACGTTTAAGGGATATAATTAAAATAAAAATTATTTATATACGAATAGGGGCAAAGTTATTAAATTCTTTTTTAAATAAAGATTTACCGTATTATAATCTATTTATATAACCGAACCTTTAAATATATATTTAATTGCTTAACGTTATATAAACGTTTTTATATATATTAAATATAAAAAAATTTATTAACCCAGAGCTTTATTTAAATTATTTTCGAATTTATAATTATAAAGCTTACGTTTTAACGAAAAACGTATAATATAAATAAAATAAAAAATAAAAGTTTAATTCGAAAATTTAAATTAATTATTTTTTAAAATATTAATTATAAAATATTTATTATATATAAAATTTCTTAATGAATACAGTAATGGTAATTCGTAATATTATTTTCGATAGAAAAAGTATTTTTAGTAATAGTTTAAGCGATTTTAAAAATAACTTTTTTAAAGTAATCGAAAATAAATTACATTATTTATTTAATAAAGTTAAATATTTAAAAAGTTTACGTTCCGATTTTAAATTTACGGTTTATAAAAAAAATAAAAGAATTGCGTTATTATTAAAAGTAAGTTCGGATATTATTGTTAAAAGCGAAACGTAATAGATTTTAACGAAATTATTTTTTTAAAAAAGTTTAATTCGTATAAGTTTAATTAATTTTATATAAATACTTGTTTCGTTTTTTATTTAACGCCCGGTTTTATTTTATTACGTTTTGTTATCTTATTAATTATTATTATTCGAATTATTATAATTTTAAAGGAAAAAGTAATTATAAGCGTCATTTTTAGAAAATGTCAAAATATTAATAAAATTTTTAATTTCGAAATTATATAGCGTATTTTAAGTTAAAAGATTACGTTTAATATAAAAGTTTTAAATTCGGTAATAAAGTTAAAATACGGAAAGTAAGTAAATAAAGTATAAATTATCCGTATCGTTATTTTGATAATGTAAAAATAAAAATATAAGTTAATATTTTTAAATATAATTAAATTAAGCGTTTATTATAAGTAAAAAGAAAAAATTTCGAAAATATTTTTCGTTAATTTTTAAGATTTATAAAAAGTTACGAAATTATTTTATAAGGAATAAGTTTCAGAGAAAAAAAAATATATATATTTAAATAATTATAAATAAATAAATTTATAAATAAAATACGCCTATAAAAAAGTTAACGGAAAATAATTATTTAATTATATATAAATATGCGTATACAAATTTAAAAAATATAATAATTTTTTAAACTATAAAATATATTTAATAATATAAAATAATTAATAAATTTATAAAAAGTACGAAAATATTTACATTTTTATATATATTTTTAAGTTTTTCCGCACCTATAATATTATAATTACACGATTTAATTTAAAGTTGATATAATATAACGTAATTAATATTTTCGTTAATATAAAATTAAATACGGAAATTTATATAAAGATTCTACTAAAATACCGGAAATCGGAAATTATTCTACGCTTATAAGAAATCCTACATAGATTAAAGGAATTTTATTTATTTTAATTAAAAAATAAGTAAAAATATTTATTTAATTAAATTTTACGTTTATTTTTTACGCACTGTATTATTTGACGTAAACTAATATTTTTGTATTTTTTTATATTAACATTATCGTTATCATTTATGAAAAAAAGTACGAAAACGTAATTAACGTAAAGATTAATTAATTTAAAATAAGATATTAATTTATTTACAAAAATAAATTTTAATAAATTTTAAAAATTAAAATTATCCGAAACCGATTAAAACGTTAAATGTAATTATTATAATCGTTATATATTAATAAATTAATTAAGTTCATTAAAAAAGAATAAAATTCCGGTTAAACCGATAATTATATAAAAAATAAAAAATTAATTTTTATTTAAAAATTCGCCTTTAATTATTTTATTAAAATTTATTTAAAAAATCGGGTTAATATTCTATAAATTAGAAATAATATTAATTCGGGCGAATTTATCGTTAAAACGGTATATTAAGGTAAAAAACGAAACTTTATAAATAAAACTAAACTTTTTATATATAAGTTTCGGAAGGCTTTTTTTAACTTAAATAATTAAATTTATTTCTGCTCTTTTTATAAAGCGTTTTATAGGTTAATATTAAAAAAAATAAATAATTAAAAATACATAATTAAAATAATTAAAAAAGTATTTTACAGATTCGTATATTTTATTCGCATATATGAAATGTTATTTTCATATTATAATTACATTTCGTATAACGTCCCACACAAGCTCGCGAGCCAAACAAGCTCGTGAGCCGTTTTTTAGCACCTTGCAACAACAAATTCAAATTACTTAACTACAACATATCAAATCAATCCTAATCAATCGAATACTTTTTTGCTAACTATATTTACAGCTTTTTTCCAAACGTGCACATTATATCAAAATTTATTACGGATGTTATGTTATTATTTTTTCCTTTTAACCTATATGCGATTAATAACTTTTAGTAGCTGCTAGCAGCTTTTTATTACTACCACCTTTTTATCGGCCAAAAGATCTTATTTATCCTTTTTAATAAATATTTCTTTTAATTAAAAACGTTTGTTTTATTTATTTAATTGCGTAAATATCGAGTTGTTGCCAGATCAAGCCCGACATGCCCTGCCATACGCCCTGCCATACGCCCCGTTACATACCGACGCGCCCTACGAAATGCCCCGCAACGCGTATTCTAACGCGTCTTTTAATACGTTTCCCGATATATATTTTCAACGTATAAAAGCCGGATAAAAAATGTTCGCATATTTGGGTTAAGGATTCGGTTAATAACAATTTTCTAATCGCTCGGCTTTACTTAATACGAAATAGAGGTAATATTAACTTAAACGTATTAAGCGCTAATCGGTTACGGGTAGATTATGAAAAAAAATGGCAACATAACATCCGTAATAAGCTTTAATATAATATGCACGTTTGGAAAAAAACTGTAAATACAGTTAGCAAAAAAGTATTCGATTAATTAAAATTGATTTAATATATTATAGTTAAGTAATTTGAGTTTGTTATTATAAGGTACCAAAAAAAGGCTCGCGAGCTTGTTTGGCTTGCGAGCTTGTGTGGGACGTTAATACAAGGTCGAATAAGTTCAAGCCTTATTTTCAAGGTTAAATTAAATATATAGAAAATTTTTATACGATATAATTTGCACGATAAATATTATACTTAATATTTTCGAATACGATAATAAATTAATACTTTTCGCGGTTAAAATAAATTAATACCTTATTTATATTAAGCCTTATTTTTAAGACGATTATTAGGCCTACGTAAGCACGTAACCGCTCGACTAATATCGGCTTAAAAGGCTTATATACGTAATTGGCGATAAACTTCGATCCTGATAAACCTTATGCCCGCTAACTAGTTCGGTAGAATTAATATAATTTAAAAGATATTAAACTTTACGCAGTAAACCTTAAATATAAACCTTAAAAACAAATTTTAAAAACAAACCTTAATGGCAAATCTTAATTACGTATAAGAAGTTAATATCTTTCCAAACTTTTACAAATTTTACGGTTTAATTATTTCTATAGTTTCTCGAATTACCTAAAATATCATGTTACGTAAATCCGAATACGCGATACAAATAATTTATAATCGTAAAAATATTACAGAAACTAGTTTATTAACGGTATAAAATTATTACAAAATTACCGAACGAATTAAAATTATTACTATTATTATTGATTCAAATTTTTCTTTTCAAAATAATCGATTTTAATTTTTAATTTTCGGATACGATTTAATTTATGAAATTAATAGTAATCGATCTTTATATAAACGTATAGTACAAAATATAATAATTATGGTAAAATTATAGGCAAATTTTAAAAAAAAGAAGTAATAATAAATTAAAAAGTTTCGAAGTTTAAATTTTGGAACGATATAAGGAAAATTATAAGCGATAGTTTACTCGGTTACTCCGGATTACAAAAACCGCTCAGAACCCCGATAAAAATCGACGTAAATAAAAGCTGCAAAAGGAATAGATTTAATAAAGCCTAGAAATTAAAGTAGAAATTTATTATTTTATTTAATTTTGTTTATACGGTTACGGTTTTTTTATGAAAAGCATTTTGTATAATAATTATATATTATATATTTATTATATATAGTGATAAATATATTATAATTTAGTTTAGATTGCTGTTTAAGTTTATTTATTTATAACTCTAGTTAAAAGTAATTAAATACAACTTTAGCTCCTGTATTTTTGCAATTTTAAGGCTATAAATCAAAACTTTTTGGTTCTTTTTAACATGCTTTTAACAAATTATTATAACTGCCGATACGTTTTTATAATCTTAAAGTTGCGATAAAGCCATTTAAACGCCGTCGGCGCTTTAAAATTCTTTTCCGTTTGACCTATATATATTTTCGAATTCTTTAAGAATAAAGTTAACCTTGTATTTAGCGTTATGATTTAACGTTTTCGGGCAGTTCTTTGTTATGTATCCGTATTTATTATAATAAAAACAAAGTAATTAAACGTTTTTGTTTTAAGTAAATTTATTTTACCGTTATCGTATGATGATTATGGGCTTAACCAATTATTGAACCTAGTTGTACTGTTTATATTAATAATGATATTATAGAAATCTAAGCAATAAAAAGATAATTATGTTTAATAATAATAAATAATTATAAGTAATTTAGATAATCAAATTATATTACAAGTTGGTATTATTTACGTTATAGAAATAATAAGCGTATATATATTTATTTTAGTTCGAAGTACTTAAACTGGTTCGATTTATCTATAATGGTTAAGTTTTGTCGAGCCCGTTAAGCTACTTTCTTTATTTGATTAGTTTGAAGTATTAAATCTTTTTTATTAAGCCTTTTCGAACCAGTTCTGTAAACCAAGATTCTTTATCGGAAATATCTATATATTTTCCGAACGTTAAATAATAAATTAAAGCTTTTAATTATAATACGATCTTCTTTTTTTTAAATCTTGATTTTTAAAAATTAATTTGTTTATTATATCGTTTGGTAAGTAATTACCTTTTTTTATTATCACTTTATTGTATAACTTAATTATTATGTTTAATCGTATTAAAAATTACGATTTCGTTATAAACGTAATTACGTTTCAGTTTTGTTGGAATAAATCGACCGTTTTAATTTTGATAATTTTTGTTAATTTCTTTTTTTGTTTTTATTCTAAGTTCGAAAATACAATTTAGAAGGTTTATTTTAGTTTTAGAAAATACTTTTATTATATTAAGGATAATGGTTTTTATAATCGTTTTAACTTTTTAAAATCGAAATATCGAAAATTAATCGATAAGAAGGACCGATTAAAAATTTAAGAATATTTTGTCGAAAAGGAATTATTTAAGATTTAATAATATTTTAACGAATTATTTGGTTATTTGGCCCGGTTACGGAGTTAAAAAAAGTTGTTACGAAGACGTAAAATCGAAGTGTTACGTTAAGGAATTTAATATACGAAAACGATAGAAGAATTTAAGCGTTTGGAATAGAAGTAAAGGTAATTAAAAGCTGAGGGGGCTATATCCGTATAGGTTACCTTTTTATTGATTAGTTTGGTAAAATAGATTAGGTATCGTTGAGTAACGTAGATTGAAACCTTAATTTTAGCGATTTCGGTGTTGTTAGTAAAAGCTTTTTAAAAGGCGTTAAACGTTTGTAAGAGTTTTTTTGCAGGTTTTTAAGTGTTTTAAAAATTTAAGTAATTTCTTTTCTTTAATTAGGTATTAAGTAAATTTATTTTATTTCCTTATAGTTAGTAGTTTTTTTACCTTGTAAATTAATACGTTTCTTATAGCTTTTTGTTTTACTTTATATTAATTTTAATTATATTTATTACTAATTCGAATAAGAGAATATAAAAAACTGAATAAAGTTTGATTTTTGGTAGTAGTTTTAATTTGTAAATAATTTTTTTTTAATAATTTTGTATAAGTTAATATATTTAAAGTTAAGTTTTTTATTAAGTTATTTGGTTTAAATATTTTTAGTAGTTAAGTAAATTATTTTCTTTTTTAAAAAGGTTAATCTTTTTTTTTTTTAGTTATAATATTTGTTTATTTAATTATGTACGAATTTAAGTTTTATTTTTCTTTCGGTATATAATTATTTCAATTATTTTAACGTTAATTAATTTTTCGTATAAATTTCTATAAATTTTTGATATAAAATTAAAATTCGTAGTTATTAGTATTATTTTGATATTTTCGTAATAGCTGGAATTATAGGTTAAATACGTAATTGGTAATATTTTTATTTAATTATTTTATTCGTAATTAATATAATATTGTAAATACGTTTGTAACGTTTAAATAGCTTTTTCCGTTTATCTGTTTATTTACGGTTTAAATATGTTAAATAATTTATAATTGAGTTTAAATTAAATTATTAGGCCTTCTTAAAATTTTGAAATAAAGGTTATATTTTTGTTTAATATGATTTCCGTGGGAAATTTATAGATACTTGAGATATATTTAAGAAGAATATATATAAGTCGTTTCATATTAGTAATTTCGTTATAAAATAAAAAATAAGAAAATTTCGTAAATCGATCGACGATTACGAAAATATTATCGTAATATGATTTTATAATTGGAATTCTTAATATAAAGAATTTGATAAAAAAATTAAATATAATAAAATTTTATGGTTATTTTATAATTAATAATAGTTTTAATTTTACGTAATGTTTATATTATCGTGTTCTTATTTTGGCGTAAACATCGTATTATCGTATTATTTTTTATACGATATATTTTATTTTAAGAAAATATATATTCGTTATAAACGTTTTAAAGTTTTATAAATTCCTAAATGTTTATATAGTTAATATTTATATTTATTTCGTATTAAGATTTTTTTAAATTCTTTTTATTATTTAAATTTTATTTATGTATATATTAGTTAGAATTTCTTTTATTGTAATAATCTTTTATTATTATAAATACTTTTCGGATGTTATATTAAAAATTATTTGTTATATTTTAACTTTAGATTTTTTTCCAGTTAGGTCGTTTATTAAATACGTTTTTTCTTTTAATATTTTACGATAAATAATAACGTAATCGAATTTAAAAAGATATTTTATATAACCTAATTATTTTCCGATTAATTCTTTATCGTAAAAAAGTATATAATATTTTTATAATCTATACATAGTTTGAGTTGGTATGTATTGTTTTTAAAATAATATTTAAATTTCTTAAAAGCGTTAACGATAATTAGGAATTTCTCATTATATATAAAGTAATTTAGTTTAATTTTGTATAACTTATAAAAATAAAAGGTAACAAGGTAAAAGTTTTTTTAATCGTTTTAATATCCGATTAATATTTTTAAAGCGTAATCCGAAATGTTGGTTTTTAGCTTAATTAGTTTCTTTAGGTTGTATATAATTAGTACTGGTTTATTAATTAAGGCGTTTTTAAGTTGTTAATTTTTCTTTATATTTATTTAAACTATTTTTCCGTTTTAATAAGTTTTGTTAATGGTATAATTATTTTATTAAAGTTACGTATAGATCTTTTATAATAATTAACAAATTAAAAGAATGTTTATAGTTTTTGGATATTAATAGGTTATATTGATTTTTTAATTATTATAAGCTTTTTTAAATCCATTTTAATATATTTAAAAATAACAATTTATTTTCAAGTATTTTATTCTTCATCTATAAAAAATGCTTTTTTTAACGTTAACTAACAAAATAAACGTGTTATAACGTCTATAAAACTTTATAAATATATTTTATATACTTTCTTTTTGTTTTTGAATAAATTAAGATACCGTCGAGATAATATATAACGAAAATATTTAAATAGTTTCGTAATACGTAATTCATTATTCGTTAAAAAGTTGTCGGTACGTTCGTAAGTTCGAAAGATATAATAAAGTATTCGAAAAGTTCGTATTTAGATTTAAAAGTTATTTTTTATTTATTATCTAGTTTAATCCGTATTTAGTTATACCTTTTTTTAGATTTAAAGATATAAATTATTACGTTTCGTATAAACGATGCTTTATTTCAATAATTAATACCAGTAAGGTTTTATTTTTAATAACAACATTGTTAAGTTATTTATAATTAAAAACGAATTATAATTCTTTAATTTTCCTTAGTATAAAAAAATTAAGTATTTTACTAATAATTTAAAATGTTATATATAAATTTTTTTAGCTTATTTTCGAAGTAATCGTATAATGTTTTTAATTTTATTTAGTTTTGGTTATAAATAGGGTTAAGAGTGATTATTTTGTAGTCCGGTGTATTATAAGGTAGCAGTTTTGTTTTAAGTTTTTCTTTTGGAATAATCTCTTATATTTATAGTATTTTAATAATGCTTTAGTTATTTATTCCGGTAACTTTTTGGGTTTTAATAATAAGTCGTTATTTATTTATCGAAATTATGTTTTATGGTTTATATTAATATGCCGTATTTTCTTATATATTCTTTGTTTATTACGTATTTTATTTTTTTAAGTAATAAGGTTTTTATTATATCTTTATATATACATTTGTTAAGCTTATTAATCGAATATTAACTTTTTGCGTTATTTATATTTTGTATATCGGTAAAAGTATAATGAAATTTACCTAATTAATGTCTTAATCGATAATTAAATTATATTACTTTAATTATGATAATTCGAAAATTATGTCGTAATTCTTTATTAAAATAATATCGAAATTAATGATATAACGTACTATGTAAACGAACAGAATGTACAAGCAAAGTAAATAATTTTTCGCACCTTATAACAACAAATTTAAATTAATTAACCATAACGCAATAGATTAATTCAAATTAATCGGATTTTTTATTGCCAAATATCTTTATAACTTTCTTATAAGTACGCATATTATGTTCGAGTTTGCCGCAAATATTATATTTCCGTTTTTTCGTTTAAATCTTTTTACGAGAATTATTTTTAGCCTATTCTAATTATAATTATTTGTTACCAGCCTTTTTTGAATTATGGAAGTTCTTACTTCCTTTATAATAAGTGTTCTTTTTTTAAAAAAAAAACGTAAATTTTTAGTTTTCTAACGTTTATTAAGGACGTAATTCGTTTCGCGAAGGTAACCGTTTTCTTTCTAAAAAAGCGCGTTTTCGTATAAAAGCATTATATTATTTTTTGTCAGAAAATTAATCGATTTAATTATTTTCGTCAGTAAGCTACATTAATAATTTTTAATTTTTCTTTGCAAATAACGTTCTTATCGAATCGTTTTAATAACAGTTTTAGAAATATTTGTAAATAGAAAAATAACGGAATTAATAAAAATCAATAAAGAAATAGCCGGTATCAATATAATTAAAACTTTTAGTTCGAAAAAAATGGGATTAAAATCGAATAAAATAAATTCCGTTTTTACGAATTCGGATTTAATATTATCGGTCGTTATAATAACTTTAAACGCGTTATAAAAACCGGCGATAAAATCTTCCTTAGTAATATAGGCAACGTAACGTTACATGAAACCTTTAATATATAGCGAATAAGTACGTTTTAATACGGAAAAATAGAATACGTCGAAAAATTAAAGTTAATAAAAGAAATGGGCAATTATATAAAGTATAATAATCTCGTCAATTTTATAATAATTTTCGAATTCGATTAATGGTAACTTTTGTAACTGATAAAAAAAAGGTTTTAAACTTTTAATAGGCGTTTTAATATACTTATCGAAATATTTAATTTATTTTCAATTTAGTTTATTTATCGTCCAGGCGTTTTCGTTAATAGTAAATTTTTAATTAAGTAAAAATAAGTTATCGGTAAATCAACGAAAAAGGTAGTTTTTTCCGGTAAAAATAATAAATAAAAATAAGGCCCAGTTTTAAAAGTTGACAACTTATATTATTATAAACTATTCCCATTTTTTATTAAGATTATTTAAATTTTTTATGCTTTTTAGTATTAATAATAATTATGCCAGCTACTATTGAATTGGGACGGGGAGATTCGGTCCTGATCAGTGCATAATCGACGAGCGTGTCACGAATGAGCCTAGGGTTCAAGAGATAATGAAGGCAACGCAAACTGTATTCTGGTGTTGAGACCAGTCTAAAAGCAAAACTATGAAAAGATGAGTGGTGATGTTCTCGGGGTTGCGCCCGGCGAAAAGAACCGCTAGAAATACATAGGGGGTGCTGACTAATCGATCAGTCAGGCCATGTGTCCGACCCTGCACCCTGCTCCATTTCACTATGAAAAGCTTTATTAAAAATTTAATTTCGTCGAAATTATAAATATCTTTTTTTACGATACCGTATTTTATAATTATAATCCGAATAAACTTAAATTATTTACGAAATACCTTTAAAGTTTTATATAAAATTATTTAATAATTTATTTTTCGATTTAAACGCATTTTAAATCTTTTTGCCGTTTAATAAAGTTAAATATTTAATTAATCTCGATATATATTATAACGCGTTAAATAAGTAACAAATTTGCTATATTTTTAATATGTTAAAGCCGGATAAAAACGTTCGTATATTTAAATTAGAAATTGGTTCGATAATTGATTTCTTTTCTGTCGGCGTTAATTTCCGCAAATTAAGAATAATATCGGTTCGGACGCGTTTACCGTTATATCGTTTTGTAACGAACCTGTTATACATCTACCTGAAGGTATAAGCAGTATCCGAAATGGGGTCTTAATTTGTAAGTAATAATAGCTAAATAAATGATTCGGGGATTTATTCGTTAAAGAGATTTGCGGATTTTTCGCTTAATTAAAGAACGATGCTTTTGATTAAAGATTTAAATTGATAGCTAAAGAACGAAATTAAATAAGTATTATTTATATAGGAAACCGTTCGTTATATATATTTATTTTGAATTTAATAAGTATGTCGTAAATTTGTATGATTTATGTAATTTATATAATTTGGTTCTAAATTATTTAGATTATTTAGATTATTTAAATTACTTTAACTTTGGCGCGGAAAAAGTTAAAATTTTTTTAATCCGAAAATTAACCATGCTGTAACGGCTATAGGCTTAACCAACTATTAAACCTAATCGTACGGTTTATGTTGGTAATAATATCGTAAAAATCTAAACAATAAAAGAATAATTACGTTTGGTAATAACAAATAACCGTAGGTAATCTGGGTAATTAATTATTATTACAAGCTGCTATTATCTAAATTATGGAAATAATAAGCGTATATATATTTATCTTGGTTCGATATACTCGAACTGGCTCGATCCATCCATAATGGTTAAGTCTCGTTAAGCCCGTCGAGCCCGTCGAATTACTTCCCCTATTCGACTAGCTCGAAACGCCAAGCCTCATTTTTTTCATTAAACCTATCGAATCGGTTACGTAAATCAAAACCTTTTATCGGAAATATTTATATATCCTTCGACCGTTTAATAATAAACTAAATCCTTAAATTATAACATAATCTCCTCCTTTTTAAAATTTTTACCTTTAAAAATTAATTTATTTATCGTATCGTTTAATAAATAACTTTCCTTTTTTATTATTATTTTATCCTATAACCTAATTATTATATCTAATCGAATTAAAAAATAACAATTTCGTCGTAAACGTAATAACGTTTTAATTTTGTCGGAACGAATTAACCGTTTTGGTTTTAATATATCCTTTAATTTTTCTTATTTTCGTTATAAATTTAAAAACGAAATTTATAAGGTTTATTTTAATTTTGGAAAATGTTTTTATTATACCAAGTATATTAATTCTTATAACCTTTTTAATCTTTCCGAATTAAAATATTAAAAATTAATAAATAAAAAAATTTAATTAGAACTTTAAAAACGTTTTACCGAAAAGGAATTATTTAAAACCTAACAGTACCTTAACGAATTATTTGGTCGTTTAACCCGGCTTCGGAATTAAAAAAAGTTATTACGACGGCATAAAATCGAAATATTACGTTAGGAAATTTAAGGTACGGAAACGATGGAAAAATTTAAACGTTTAAAACGAAAATAAAGGTAATTAAAAATCGAAATAATTATATCTGCGTAAACCACCCTTTTTGCTAATTAATTTAATATTAAAAAGACGGATTAAATGCCGTTAAATAACGTAAACTGGAATTTTAACTTTAACGGCTTCGATGCTATTAATAAAAGTTTCTTAAAAAACGTTAAACGTTTATAAAGTTTTTTACGGGTTCCTAGGTATTTTCGGAATTTAGGTAATCTTTTTATTTCACTAGGTACTAGATAAGTCCGTCCTATTTCCGTATATCCAGTATTTTTTCTGCCTCTTAAACTGGTACGTCTTTTATAACTTTTTCCTTTCGTCCTATATTAACTTTAATTATACCTATTACTAACTCGAATAAAAAAATATAAAAAAATTAAATAAAGCTTAATTTTTAATAATAACTTTAATTCGTAATTACATTTTAAATTTTTTTTGGTAATTTTGTATAAATTAATATATTTAAAATCGAATCTTTTATTAGGTTACTTAATTTAAATATTTTTAATAATTAAGTAAATTATTTCCTTTTCCGAAAAGGTTAATCCCTTTAACCTTTTTTAGTTATAATATTTATTTATTTAGTTACGTACGATTTTAAATTTTGTTTTTATTTCGGCATATAATTACTTTAATTATTTTAATATCAAAATTATTTTAAAGTTAATTAATTTTTCGTATAAATCTTTATAAACTTTTGATATAAAACCAAAATTAATAATCATTAACGTCGTTTTAATATTTTCGTAATAATTAATATTATAAGCTAATTATATAACTAGTAACTTTTCGACTTAATTATTTTATTCGTAATTAATATAATATCGTAAATACGTTTTTAACGTTTAATTAATCTTTTCCGTTTATCCGGTTATTTACGGTTTAAATATATTAAATAATTTATAATTTAATTTAAATTAAGCTATCAATTTTGCCAAAATTTTAAAATAGAAATTATACCTTTATTTAATATAATTTCCGTTAAAAACTTATAAGTACTTAAAATATATCGAAGGAAAATATATACGAATTGTTCTATATCGGTATCTTCGTTATAAGGTAAAAAATAAAAAAATTTCGTAAATCGATTAACGATTACGAAAATGTTATCGTAATATATTTTTATAGCTAGATTTTTTGATATAAAGAGCTTAATAATAAAATTAAATATAATAAAATTTTATAATCGTTTTATAATTAATAATGGTTATAGTTTTCCGTAAGGCTTATATCGTTATATCTTTGCCTTAACGTAAATATTATATTATTATATTACTTTTTATACGGTTAATTTTATTTTAGGAAAATAATATATCCGTTATAAGCGTTTTAAAGTTTTATAAATCCTTAAATATTTATATAATTAATATTTATATATATTTCGTATTAAATCTTTTTAAAGTTTTTTTAATACCTAAATTTTGTTTATTTGTTATCCTTAAGGTAAGGTATTATTATATTATTATATATGTTAATATATATTAATTAAAATTCCTTTTATCGTGGTAATTTGTCGTTATTATAAATATCCTTCGGATATTTTATCGAAAATTATTTGTTATATTTTAACCTTAGGTTCCTTTAAGTTAGGTCGTTTATTAAATATATTTGCTCTGCCATTTTTTGATTCTTTGCGATAAATAATAACGTAATCGAATTTAAAAAAATATTTTGCGTAACGTAATTATTTTCCAATTAGTTTTCGTATCGTAAAAAAGTATATAATGTTTTTATAATTTATATATACCTTAATTTGGTATATATTGTCCTTAAGATAATATTTAAATTCCTTAAAAACGCTAATAATAGTTAGGAATTTCTTATCGTATATAAAGTAATTTAGCTTAGTTTTATATAACTTATAAAAATAAAAGGTAATAAGGTAAAGATTTTCTTAATTGTTTCGATATTTAATTATTATTTTTAAAGCGTAATCCGAAACGTTAATTTTTAACTTAATTAATTGCTTTAAATTGTATATAATTAATATTGGTTTATTAATTAAAACGTTCTTAATTTGTTAAAAAACTTTTCATTTTTTTGGTATTTATTCGAATTACTTTTTCTTTCTGGTAAATCCTATTAATAACATAATTATCTTACTAAAGTTACGTATAAACTTTCTATAATAATTAACGAATCCAAAAAATGCTTATATTTTTTAACGTTAACAAATTATACCTATTTTTTAATTATTATAAACTTTTTAAAGTTTATCTTAATATATTTAAAGGTAATAAGATGTTTTAAATATTTTATTTTTTGCATATAAAAAGTACTTTTTTCGACATTAACTAAGAAATTAGCATTTTGTAACGTTTATAAAATTTTATGGATATATTTTATATACTTTTTTTTTAATTTTTAAATAAATTAGGATGTCGTCGAGATAACATATAACAAAAATGTCCAAGTATTTTCGTAATACGTGATTAATTATTTGCTGGAAAGTTGCCGGTACGTTTATAAATCTAAAAGGTATAACAAAATATTCGAAAAATTCGTACTTAGTTCTAAAAGTTATTTTTTTATTCGTTACCTAACTTAATTCGTATTTAGTTATATCTTTTCCTTAGGTTTAAAGATATAAATTATTAAATTCCGTATAAACAATTTTTTATTTCGGTAATTAATAATAATAAGGTTTTATCTTTAACGGTAATATCATTATATTATTTATAATCGATAACAAATTATAATTTTCCATTTTTTTTTAATACGGAAAATATTAAATATTTTGTTAAGAATTTAAAACGTCGTATATAACCTTTTTTCAGCTTATTTTCGAAATAATCGCGTAATACCTTTAATTCTATCTGGTTTAGGTTATAAATAAACTAAAAAATAATCGTTTTGTTATCTTTAAAAATTATTTCGTGGTTTTATTCGTTATAAAATAACAATTTTGTTTTAAACCTTTTTTAAAATAATCGTTTATACCTATAATATTTTGATAATACTTTAGTTATTTATTTTGATAACTTTTTAGGCTTTAATAATAAGTCGTTATTTATTTGCCGAAATCGTACTTTAAGGTTTATAATAATATACCGTATTTTTTTAATATACCCTTTACTTGTTACGTATTTTATTTTTTTAGGTAATAAAGTTTTTGTCGTATCCTTATACCTATATTCGTTAACCTTATTAATCGAATATTAAGATCTTTCGTCGTTTTACGTATCGGTAAAAAATAAAACAAAATTTACTTAACCAATATTTTAATCGATAGCTAAATTATATTACTTTAACCATAATAATCCGAAAATTATATCGTAATCCTTTATTAAAATAATGTCGAAATTAATAATTTATCTTTTTTCTTCGACAAAAGTTTTAAAATAATTAATTTCGCATTTAACTTATCCGTTATCGTAATTAAATATTTAACCTTCGGTATTTTCGACCTTATAAAAATTTTTCTTATTTCGTTATAATAATTATAACTTATTTATTACTTTTAAAGTAATATAATTTCCTTATATAGTTTTATAGTTTACCATTACGGTATACCAAATTTTTTTAATTCGTACTTATATTATAATTAATTTTTTTTTTTACCGTTTCTATTACGTATAAAATTTATTTAAAGTATTATTATTTACTTTTATTCTTTTTATTAACCTAAGGCTTTTTTATAAATAACATTAATCTTTTAAGTTATTTTTAAGTTTTATAATTCGTTTTAAAAATTATTCGTTTAACTTTTATAATTATTATAAATATCTATTTTGTTATCGTAACGTAGCTTCCAAATAAATAATTTGCTTTTAAAAAGCCTTTTTAATAATATATTCTGGTTTTAAAACTTTATTTTCATAAAAAAAATTAAATTTCTTCCTAAAAGGCGCACCGTTTTATTAAATCTTCGGTAAACGTTAATTAAAACTATAAGTCCGTAATTATCTTTTAATAATATTTTTCCATTATCCTTTAAATTAATTTTTTTTACGTTTAATAATCGTATTAATTATGGTAATAAAAAAAGTCCTTTATAAGGCAACTTTTTCCTTTTAACCAACTTTTAAATGCTATTAATTAATTAATCTCGTTCTAAGTCGTCATTTTTCGCAGGTATCGGTACCACTTTTAGTTTCTCGGGTCGTCGCTTATCTAATTATTAAAATTAAAACCTTATTACCATATTTGTATAATCCGTTATACGATATATTCCTTATAATCTTCGTATATTCCGTATTAATATCGTTTGCAATTGACGGCATAAAACCTTTCGTATCGATCGGATTTTCTTAAATATAAATTTTCGTTTTATTTTCGATATTCTTTAATTTAAGTATCGAATATTACTTAATCGTTTCTTTTTTGTCGTCGTTATAATTAAGGAAATAAATTATACTTTTAAAACCATTTTATAAAGGTTAACTTAATAAAAATAATTTTCTTAATTATTATTACTTAAAACAACTTTTTAGTTTCCTTTAATTTCTGCCGTATTTCCGGTAAAAAACTATAATTATTTCGGATACGAATTATGTTAATTATTTTTTTATCGTTAATTTCTTTCCGGTATTAGCCTTTAAAAGCTGGAATTTATTATTGTAATTATTTCTGGCTTTTATATTATCGTATAATATATTTTTATTTTCCGCAGTTATAATAAATAATTAAACCCTTTTTAAATTAAATAGTTTTTAATTTTATAAATTCTAAATAAATTCCGTAAAAGATCGAAGACGAATTATGTTTTTTTCCTTAATTAGCTTTAAAATAACTTAGTTTCGGAATAAAGTATATTTTTTTTTGTCGTTTTTTAAACTGTCGATTATCGATTTTTACGATTTTAACGATATATTTATTAAAACTTATAATCCGGTTTTCCTTAATTAATTCGTTTTTAACCTTTTTTTTAATCCTTTATAAAATATATCGATTATAATATCGTTTTTATCGTTTCCGTATCCGGCCTTAACGGTTAAGCTTTTAAATATTATAGTATATTTAAACGTTAATTTTTTTTATCGCAATTAAAAAGGTTTTAAGTTATATTTTATTCTTCGTCCGGATTAATAAAATTATTTCGGAATTTATTTTCGAAATTAACATAATATTTAAAGATTTCCTAAATAAATTTTTTTTATTAAATTTTTTAACCAGCAGGTAATTTCGTATAATGGGCTTAAACTAATCTACGGCGTTTTTAATAAGGCAGGCTACTATAACAAGGATTTAATTTAACGGATCTTTTAATCCTAAAAACCGAAAATATGCTTTAGTTTAAATAAGAAATATTTAAACGTTTCTTTTTTTATTATAAAATTCGGATTTTTTAATTTTAATCGATATTTCGGCCTTAAATTAATTTTTAAATTATTTAATCTTATTTTTAAATCGGATAACTTTTGCTTAAAGTTATTAAATAATGTTGTTTGCGGTATTAATCGATATAATAACAGTATTAAATATTCTTTAAAATTTAACGGTATTATTAAATAAAAGCTTATAACGTATAACGGTTATAAACTTAATTAATTATTAAATTTAATTATACGATTTATATTAATAATAATATCGTAAAAATCTAAATAATAAAAAAAATAATTATATCTAATAATAATAAATAACCGTAAATAATTTAAGTAATTAATTATTATTACAAACTGGTATTATTTAAGTTATGGAAATAATAAGCGTATATATATTTATTTTAGCTCGATATACTCGAACTGGTTCGATCCATCCATAATGGTCAAGTTTCGTTAAGCCTGTCGAGCCCGTCGAATCACTTCCCCTATTCGACTGGCTCGAAGCGCCAAGTCCCATTTTCTCCACTAAACCTATCAAGCCGGTTACGTAAGCCAAGACCCTTTATCGGAAATATCCACATATCCTCCGACCGTTTAGCAATGGGCTAAGTCCCTGGGTCATAACACATACAAGGTTCGTATTAAGTTTTAAAGGCAAGTTTTTCCAAATATAGGAATTTTTATTTTTATATTGTAATATTATTTTCCCTTTTTAAAGATTTTTATTTCAAAAATAAAAACCGTAAGTCTTCTTTTTATTTTATTAAAAAAGTTTTTTAAGTTTTTTTTAATTAACTTTATTATAATAAATCGTATTTAAAAAGAAAAAGGAAAAAGAAAATTTCGCCCGAACTAATACGATTTTTACAATATTGGTGCTAATTTAACTAACAATTTTAATATTAAGGCTTTTCTTTGCTTTAATTATATTAAATTCGATAAAGTTAATTATTTTTTCGTTTTAAAATACTTAAGTTGTAACTATTATATTTATTATTAACGTTTATTTTGTAACGTTTTAATAATAAATTTATTAAAAAAATAAACGAAACGTAAAACCGTTTATTACGGGAATAATATAAAATTAAAAATAATTTGTTAGCGTATTAAAAAATCGTAAAAAAGGAACAAAAGGTAGTAAAAAAAGGTTGGTTAAATTACGGCGTTAATAAAACAAAAGATCGAAAAGATTTAATAAAAAATTAAGCTATTTACGTTTTTTATAATTTTTTTAAAAAAAAGGGCTTCAAAAATATTAAAAAAAAGTTTAAAATTCGATTAATTAAAAAAACGGGAAAAATTAGAAGAAAAATAACGTTACGTAAAGATAAAGTAAGTATAATTTATTTCCTAAATGAACGTTATAACGGAAACGGTTTTTTTTAATTAGAGCGTCGTAAACCTGGATTTAGGCAGGGAACCGTTATTGCTTACGATTTGGGCCGGATTAAAAACGGTCGGTTAGAATTCCGGCGGTAAAATTTCTTTACCAGGTTTATTATATTTAATAAATAATTAAATAATTTTTATATATTATTTTTAAATAGGTAATTTATTTATTTAATTAAGTATTAGATCTTATTTTTAATTATTCGAAAAATTAGTATTTTTTCGATTTTGTATTTACTGTTATCTTTTTTAAGTTCGAAATTCTTTTTAACCAGGGCGTTTTTTAAGGCTAGTTTTAATAAGGAAATGTAAAATATAAAATATTTTTTTATGGTTTTACGTAATAATAATCTGTAATTAATTTTCAAAATAATTCTATTAATTTTAAATAAACTAAGCTTTTTAAAATTAAGTTTATTGTTAAACTTTTTCGTTTTGATTTGTAAGATATTTAAAAGTTGCGTTTCGTTGTTAACGTAATAAATAAACTTTATTTCCTTTCCTTAAAATTAATTCTTTAATTCTTTTTTTTTTATAATATTAGGCCATTTTTTGTTATTATTGTTTTTATTTAAGGAGTTATTATGTTAATGATAGAGGCTTTGTGAACTGATTGCTTTGGTTGGTAGGCTATTATTTTATGTTTATATATAGCTGTATAATGGGATATGCCTATGTTTTTGTTTATGGATGTAATGTAGGTTATTTGTGCAAGTGGTAAAAGTTAATTTAGTTATTCTGCTGGTAATTAACAGCGGTTCGAAGATATTATTTTAAAGTTTGGTTTAGCCGTTTTATTTAATTATTTATTTGGGGGTAATAAACTGTTAAAAACTTAAGTTTAATATTAATTTGCTTAAAAAAGCTGGTATCGGATTTGGATATCAAAAGTTTATTTCGGTTGGAAATAACTTTTTTTAATACTTTGTATTTGTTAAGATAATATTAAATAAAGGCGTAGGTTAATTATTTTGCCGTTGCGGTTTTTTTTTAAAAATAAGAACTATTTATATTTAATAAGTTTGTTAATAATTATTTATATTTTATCGTATTCGATTTTAATAATTAAATTTTTTAATAAAAGAAAATTAATAATAAAAATTTAAGTTATAACGTTTTAAGCTTTATTAAAGATGTTTATAAGTTATAATAATTTATAAGGCTTATGGCGAATTATTTTGGTTTTATTATAAATATTATAATTTTTAATTATTTATTTAATTATTTGGCGAAACTTAAAAAAATCGTACTGTTTTTTAAAATCGTTTAATTATTTTGTATATTTTTTGGTATTTGTTATTAATAAGGGATATAAATTTTGCTGCCAAATAATAGTTAAATTCTATTTTTTTATTTTAGTTATTTAATTTCATTTTATTCTTTTAGGTTATAAAAACCTTTAAATTATGCTAACTTTTCTGGAGTAAGTTGTTTTAAGGTTATATATAACTATACCGTTTTATTTTCTTTTTAATATAATATTTATATATAATATTTAAAAGTTTTGCGTTATAATTTCTTTTTCGATTTAAAATATCCGTTTGGAAAATCTTTTTATTTTTAATATAATGAATTTTAAAGTTAAACTTAAATCAAAAAAGTATTTAATTTTCGTATTATTTACTTAGTTTTTATGTTATTATAAATTAAATAAGATTTTTATAATTGAAATAAATATTAAAAACAATTCGTTTCGTTAAAAAAAGTTTTTATTTTTTAAGTATTAAAATAATTATTAATAATTCCTTATCGTAAATAAAGTATTTAAATTTTACGTTTTTAAAAACTTTAAAAAAGTAAGTTATTAAATATTATTTTTCGTTACCTTTTAATTATTTTAAAATTATTTTAAAAGTATAATTTAATAAGTTTGTTTTAAGTTATTTATTTTGTTATATTTAAGTAACTTTATTATCGGGATATTAATAATTTTTTTCTTAATTTTGTAAAAGGCTTTTTTAACTTTTTTTAAAAATTCGATTTTTTTTGATATATTTTTTGGTAATAAATTTAATTAAGAGATAAGCTATTTTTTTTAAAGTTCTTAATTAATTGGCGTATATAACCGGTAAATCTTAAAAATTACCGGATATTAATGATAATTACTTTATCGGGAATTAGTTAATTTTTAATAATTTTTAATTTAAAATTTTGGATCTGAATTTGTTTAAGGGTAAAAATAAATTATAAAAAGTTTAATTTTTGCGTATGTTAAACTTTTTTTTTAACATTTATTAATAAATTAATTTCTTTAAAGGTTTTTAATATTTATACGATATATTTTTTATATTTTTTTAAAGTTTTTAAGTAAATAAGAATGTCGTCGAGGTATATAAAGAAAAATTTGTTTAAATATTTACGGAAGGTAATTATAATTATATGTTAAAAACTTGTTAAGGCGTTAATAAATCCGAAAAGTATTATTTTATATTTATAATATCCGTATATTATTTTAAAAACAGGTTTTTTTTTTTTTTTTTTTTTTTTTTTTTTTTTTTTTTTTTGGTTATTCGTATAAGGTAATATTCCTTTTTAAAATCGAAGGCCGTAAATTATTTGGTTCGGCTAGTATTTCTTTTTTATAATATTTATAAAGGTTAAAAAATATCCGTTTTTAATAATAATATCATTTAATTATCGGTAATTATGTATATGCTTATATATTAAGTTTTTATTTTTGTTAAGCTTTTATTTATTATTTATTATTTTGGGTATTATAATTATAAGGTAATTAACGGATAATTCGAAAAATTAAATATATTTTTTTTTAAAGTTTTATTAGAAATCTTTTTAAAAAGCTTTTTACTTTTTGGGGGTTTATGTAATAAATTTGGTAAATTTTCGGTTAATGTTTTTTTTTCTTAATAAAAATTTTGTGATTTTATTGGTAATAATTAAGTAAGCTTTTGCGGGTTCGTTTTTTAAATAATATTTTGAACCGTTTATATTTAAGGGGTATTATTATTATAAAATTTAAAGTTTTAGTTTTTTTAATTACGTAATAGATTTCGTAAAAATCTTTTTTTGCAAATTTGTAAAATTATTTTAATTAAGCGTTTAATTTTTTTAATTAATACGTAAATTATTAAACCGAAATTATGATATTCCTAAAATAACGTTATATTTTAAAATGTCGATTATATTAAATGTAACTTTTTTTTAAGTATCTTTATATTTAAATTATAAATCTTTCGGTTTTTTTAAAAATTCGATTATTATCGTAAATAAACAAGTTTTTATTAACTGTTCGTAATTTGTATAATTATTATTTATATTTTAAGAAAATTACTTTTTATTCTGGAATTAATTATTACGTTAAACGTTTTGTTTTTATAATAAATAAGGTTTTTAATTTAATTCCGTAATTTTTATTTTATTTTGTATAAGGTTTTATATTTATAAGTTTTTCGATATTTTATTTTCGAAGGTTGCCGTAATCTTTTAATTAAGATATTTTTTTAATTAAAAGGCGGTTTTATTTATAGGCTTTTTTGATTATATGTTTGGTATAGTAATTATTTATATACCTATATTTTTTCTTTACTAAACTGGCATCTAAAAATAATTACCTTTTTTTAGTTCGTTTTTAAGTTTTATATTTTACGAATTATAAGGTCGGAAGGGTAAATTTCTAAAAGGCCTATTTTTATCTGTAAAAGTTCGTATTAAGTATAAAATATCGGAAAATAATATAAATATTTTATAATATAGCTTTCCGGTTCTGTTTTAATTCGGGATATAAGTAATAAAACTTAAAATAATTTGGTTATTAAAAGGTTTTTATATATCGATATTTATCGTTTGGTTTTATAAATATTTTCTTTATATCTTATCTTAATTACATTTTTTTTAGCTTAAAAAAAATAATCGTATATTTGGTAAGTAGTTTAATAGAAAAACTTATAATCTTTTGCTAATAACTTATATTTAAGATATATTATATGTTCTGGAAATTTATAAAGTTTCGGAAATAATTATTTATAATTATTAAAATTTTGTTATAATTAACCGTTTTGGTTATATATTTTATATTTTTATATTTTATGATCATAAATATATTTGCTTTTGTAATAACCATTTTTACTATAGTTAAAACTTTTAACATTAAATATTTTTTTTTGGACTTTTTCGAAATAGTACTAGCTTTTGTTTTGGAAATTCTTTTTTTATTTTTGTTACTGAAGTATTTATTATTATTTCGTTTTCTGGTTTCTCTTTTTTCAAGGTACCGTTTAAAGTACGTCGGTCGGTAATAATAATTTAATCGGTATAATTTTTAAAAGGTTTAGTTTTAAGTACTTTAAATATTTTATTTTTAATTTAGGTTTTTAGGTTATTATAAAAAAAATAACGCGTTTTTGATAATTTAAAGATTATTATTAAACGGTTAAATTTAATCGTATCTTTAGTTATTAACTCATTTTATTTAAAAAGGTATATTTATTTAATTACGTATTATTATTTATCCGTATTTTTAAATAAAGTTTGTATTTATTTTTCGCAATATCTATAAGTTTTAAAGATATAATTGATAACGTTTATAAATTTAAAAAGCTAATTCGTTAAAAAAAAATTTAAAATACGTTTAAATTAATTAAATATTTTTCCGGCTAGTAATTACGAAATGGCCATTATTTTTTAATAATCTTTTGTTAAAAATCTTTTATAAAATTTAAGATAAAATTTAGTTTAGATTAAGAATTTTTTTATATTAATGGTTTTATTATACGGTTTAAAGGGAATTAGTTTGTAACTTTTAATATCGGATATTTCGTAGTAAATAGGAAGGGGTATAATTCTTTTTCGGGTCCGGTTGGTACCGAATAAAGAGGGTATAAGGATTTTTAAGGGGGGTGCAGAAGTCTTTATTTTTCGGGTAATTTTAAGGTTTTTTTTTTTTTTTTTTTTTTTAGTTTTATAATTTTTTAAACTAAAAGGTTTAATTTTGTTTTAGCTGTAAGTTTTTTTTTTCCTTTTTGGGTTTTTGTTCCGTATTCCTTTTTAATTTCTTTTTTTTCAGATTTTTTTGGAAATACTTTAATGGTTTTTTTAGGGACAGGGGTAAGTTATTACTAGTATTAAAAAGAAGAAGGTTTTTTTGAACTTTTAGCTTTGATAATAGGTATTATATTATTAATTAATTGAAAAACCTTTTTAATAAGGAGTGGATTATTTAATTTGGTTATTAATTCTTTTATTGCTTAATAATTAAAATTAAGTATATTATTTATTTTTTAAACGTCGTTTTATAATGCTATTTTTATTAAATTTAAAAATGTTTATATTTAATTAGGCCTTAAATTACTTGTTAATTATTAATTAAAAAGTTATTAAAATATAACGAATTTATTATATATTTATTTAAAGGTATAAGTAATATCCGACATAAGGTTTTAATTTGTAAATAATAATAATTAAATAAATAATTCGGGGGTTTATTTGTTAAAAAAATTTGTAAATTTTTCTCTTAATTAAAAAACGATACTTTTAATTAAAGATTTAAACTAATAATTAAAAAAAGAAATTAAATAAGTATTATTTATATAAAAATTCGTTCGTTACATATATTTATTTTAAATTTAATAAGTATATTATAAATCTATATAATTTATATAGTTTATATAATTTGGTTCCAGATTACCTAAATTATTTAGATTACTTAAATTATTTTGACCTTGACCTGGGGAAAGCCAAGCTCTCCCTAATCCGAAGATTAGCCGTGCAGGGTCCGTACCAAGTTCCAAAGGCAGGTTTCTCCAAATACAGGAACCGCTATTCCTGTACTGTAATACGTTTATATAACGTAATTTGAGTGATTTAATATATAAAACTAAATATCGCATAATTAAATTTCGGCGTTCGTTTTTTAACTTAAACGGTTAAATTTATTTTCGTTTTTTTATAAACCGTTTTATATCATTAGTATTAAAACATAAATAATTAAAATTAGTTGGTTAAAATATGCAAAAATCCATTCGCTTCGCTTATACATTCCGTTTGTTTATGTAATATAGTATATAATAAAATTTAAGAAAGGTTATATATTAAATAATACAATAAATAAATTATTTTTAAAGCCAAAATTCTTTAAAAAAAGACCATATTATAACTTAAAAAATTTAACTTGTTATTAAATCTTTAAAAATTATATAAACCATTTTAAAGCGAAACTTTTTATTTATATAATTAATTTAGAGGTATTTAATAGAGGGAGGTTTAGTACGTAGGTTAATCGAATATAGAGATTTCGGTAGGCTCGATGGAATTCAATTATTATAAATATATAACGCTAATTCGAATATTTCGAACCAAATCTAATATATTTTATTTTTATAACTTAGATAATACCAGCTTGCAATATAATTTTGTTTTCTAGATTACCTCCGGTTATCTGCTATTACTAAACGTAACTATCACCTTATTGCTTAGATTCCCACGATATTACTGCCAATATAAATTGTACGATGAGGTTTAATAGTTGGTTAAGCCCATAGCCGTCATAGTTATACAAATTATCTGTTACCCCTGTTTCCTCCACCTATTAGCGCGACAGGCGGCCCGATTCCTTCCGACCTTTTTCCATTGTATCCGACAGGCCTCTGACTGTCCTTATATCGGGATGCCGCTATAAAACTATGGCTAGGAAGCCTAAATATTCGGATAATTATTACTTCTATCGTATTATATGCTTTATATAACGATACTCTAAACTATGACATCTCAGATTAATACAACAACAGGTTTGATAATATTAAGTCGATACTGAGTCTGGCGTAACTTTGCGGGTGTAGAACATGGTGGTAGGTCTTTAAGAATAAAACATAAATCTCCTAATGTTTATCATCATATTAGTCTCCGGCTTCCAAAGTCCAGTTGCACAGAAATGCCATATGTTCAGGTATTATCGCCTCCTTCTGCTTTTACCGCCTGGTCATCCCATTCATTATAAATATGCTTTGACTAGAGCAACAGCTCCCAGGCCGCCTCCTACCCATCACGACCGCAGTTTGTTCTTTGAAATTCCTTTCGGGCCTTTCCCAAATTCCCATCCTGTGCTGCTCTGGACACTCATGATGCCATCGTGGTGATCTCAAGGTAATCCAGTCTGTAGACAGGGTTCATGGGCCGGTAATTCGTGAGGCAACGGATCGCTCAATTCGCCTGGACGCTGATGAAAGTGTGGCATTTCATGAGATAATGATTCACCTAATTCTGTTAATCTTTGATGGTGGTGAAGCTCTTGGTGTTCCCGGTCCTCTACGACTTCCAGGCCACTAATCGATAAAGGCCTGACAGGAATGGGGCGTTTCATTCGCCGCCATAGCCATGTCCCTGCAATGACGAGTAAACCAGCGGTCACGCAACCAGCTGCGATGCCTGCTATGCTTTCGGTGGTGAGGACATCTTCCGGCTCTTCAAGGACTGTCCAGTACGGCTCCCAAGAGGTTTGAAACCAATCAATGCTACTCGACTCAATTGTCGAGCCTTCGGGTGCTATTTCCTGAATTGCACTACGATCGTGGTACGGCCCAGGGGCTTGTGCGAGAAATGCTGTAGTTTTCTCATAATTTGCACCGACAAACGCCGCTTGCAGGAAAGCGCGTCCAAATTGCCAGTAGCCAGAACTGCTAGAGGGCTTGCATGGGAAATATTGGGTAGGCCTTTCGATCAGGGGCGATATTAAGGTAAGATTTAGAAGTCGGAATGGCACCTTGATAGTGAACTTCATCCCGTCCCGGTCTACCAGATCGAATCCGAGATAGGCTGGAGACTTAATGATTCGATCAAACAGTAGATCTTCGGTGTTCCAGATAAACAGACCCAGACCTTCATTCCAAGTAACTGGAAGATTACGGGCAGCAGTCTCGCATGTACCGAAAGGGAGATATATGTAAGGCACTGCGGGGTTGATGAATATAGCTGCTTCATTCCGACGAGCTCCAGCGAGCGAAGAAAACCTGACAGCATCCTCATCACCCTCTATTCCTTGGTAAACACTGCTGACACTACAGTTTTCGAATGGTGAAGCCCCAATCTCAACGCCAAGTTTAACATCCTCAAGAAAGAGAAAAGGATAGTTGTAGGTAAAGTCCAGGAGGCCAACGGGTCCAAGCACTCGATTCTGCTCATAGCCTCCGAGGACCACGGATCCTGATTGGTTAAACGAGCGGCTTGCGAGGTGCATTCCAAATGCAACCACTCCGATCTCGTTAGCCTTTTTAAGGCTGGCCAAAATTGACCCACCATTGAATTCAGGATTAAAGTTCCCATCATGGTCAATGACTCCCCCAAGAGCTAGGGTTCCAATCGTATGGGTATAGTTCTGACCACTGGGGAAATTTGTCGGACATGAGTCTAAAATAAGGGTGGAGATGTTATGTTCGAGAGAATAGACTGGAAAGCTTCGGTCTTTCTTGAGTAGTTTCAGAGTTAGGGTGTAATAATCGCCACCGTCGCAGAGGTTGTTTTGCGTATCCAGTCCTAGGCCATCATACCATCCGAATGGTAGGTCCTGTGGCTGCCGGGGGGCGTTCGTGTCAACAGTGAATGGACCTCCTATCTTATCTGACACAACCGTAGACTGCCTATTAAAGGTGGGCCATCCAGATACGAGCTGCAAACCAGATGCCTTGTAAGCAATAAAATTAGCCAAGACTTATCATCGTGCCCTGCTGAGTGACGTGGAAACACTTACAGAGCCAATTGTTGATAGAACCGCTTGCCATGGCCCGTCTGGGCTGACCGTGCCTGGGTCCCCGAAACCATGATGAACCAGAAAAGTATTGTCTGTATTTAGTTGGAGCTGCATTACTTGGGCAGTTACTTTGGACCATATCGTGGCAGCTACGTAGCATGATGAGGTACGCATTCCGAATACCGATGACTCTCTGTGAACTGAACAGGTGGGGTGAAGATGGGGGGACGGGGAAGAGGACGGAGTACTTAAGGATTCGATTCAAGTACGCGAGATGAAGTGTTATATGAAACAAATACACCCCCAAAATTTTAACCCTGATAATGCTACGTAAAAATCCTGTAATGTTACACATAACGTAGCCAGGATGTAGCGTGTTATCCATAATGTGCAACCTAAGCATAATAAAAAGCAACTGGTTGCAGTTAAAATATTATGCAGGCTAGCTGCAGCCTATTAATAGACTGAGGCCAATAGGCCTTCTGTTTCTATTTGTTTGCCCCGCCAAGATCAGGCTTTTTATCAGCGGCTGCGCTTAGGTTGCGTGGGCTGTCAGGTTAAATGCTAAGCTCTCGACAAGTATGATCCTGGAGGCTGGGTCCTCATTAACGCTGTGGGCGCATATGATATCGGACCTGGGTTAACAGATAACGGGAAGCAAGACCTGGGATGCAGTCGGTATAGGCTGATATGCTGTATTCCTTTATGACGTCGTATTGTCTGGAGCACAAATTGCCTATTTTGAGGTTGGCACTGAGAATCTTTCGGCTCAGGTTCCCTTAGGTAAGTCGGACCCCCCCCCTCAAGCTCCACCCCACAACGCACCACCGTTTCCCATCCAAAATCGCGAAAATTGCTGTTTATTAGTATTTTTGTCCGTATATAAACCTTTATAATTATTTTATTTCACCCGTCGTTTAAAAACTTTATTATACGATTAAATATTAATAAACTTAAAATTATTTTAATTAAAATCGTTTTATTTAAATAAATCCGTACAAATTTCGTAAAACGTTAAAACCGTTATTTAAACGTTTATTAATAAAAATAATTAAAAGATTTAAGCTTAATAATTTAAAAAATTAATAATTATTTTTTAATAATTATTTTTACCGTTTTTAATTTTGGGGTTTCTTCGTTAGTTAAAAAAGAATTTAAAATTTCTATTAAAAACTATAAGTATATATAAATCGTGAAATTATCCGATTATTATACTCGGTTTGGTAATTTTATACCGTTATTTTATGCAAGGTCGAATGGGTTCAAGCCTTATTTTCCAGGCTGAGCCAAATACACAGAAAATTATTACACGATGTAATTTGCACGATAGATACTATACCCAGTATCTTCGAACAATATCATTATTTTATAACTATAAATTTTGATTATTTTCTAATTTATTCCTTAAATTTTTTTTAATAAATTTCGAAATTTATTTTAATATTTTATAATATTTTCGTTGAATATTAATGTTAAATCTATCGACGTAGGTTTCGCTAAATTCAATTAATATAACGTATTATTTTCGGAACTTTTTCTCAGAAAAAATATTTATTTAATTATTAAAAATATAATTTCAAAATTTATTACGGTAAATTGTTAATAATTTTTAAAGAAATATTATATTTTTAATTATATATTTCTTTACTGTCGAATATTATTTTAGAAATATTTATTAATTAATTTATAAAATTACTTTTTTCGATAATTTTTATAAAAAATGAAATCGTTTTTATTATAACCAACCAAGTTTAGCTTATTAATAAACGGTCGGAGGTTAAGTAAATTATTTCCACCGCAAAACTTTAAATTACGTAATATAAATGCGAATATATTCCCGGATCTAAGGGGATTTATGTACTTAGGAAATATAAATCCGAAAGAATTTTCGGATCTATAAAAATCTAATTTATTTATATAATATAAATTCGAAAAAATAAACGGATGTAAACGAATTCTGATTAAAATATATATGTTTATTATTTTCATAATTTAAATAATACCAACTTATAATAATAATTAATTACTCAAATTATTTACGGTTATTTACTATTATTCAATATAATTATTACCTTATTACTTAAATTTTTAAAATATTACTATTAATATAAGTTATACGATTAAGTTTAATAATTAATTAAATATATAATCATTATACGTTATAAGTTTCTATTTAATAATACCGTTAAACTTTAAATAATACTAAACATTATAATTATATTAATTAATACCTTAAATAACATATAATCTAGTTTCTTAGCCATAATAACAATAGCAAAAAAACGATTAGGTAATATTCGATACTTAAATAAAGAAATACCAAAAATAAAACGAAAATCTATACTTAAAAACACCTAATCGGTACGGAAAGCTCTATGCCGTTTATTATAAATAACCTTAATATGGAACGTACGAAAATTACAAAAAATATATCGTATAACGGACTATATAAATATAATAATAAAGTTTGGATTTTAAAAATCTAATAAGCGATAATCCGAAAAAGCAGAAAATACGGATACTTATAAAAATTAATAATATAAAACGAAATTGATTAATTAATAATATTGAATTGGGACGGGGAGAATCGGTCCTGATCTATGCATAATCGAAGAGCGTGTTACGAATAAGCCCAGAGTTTAAGAGATAATGAAGGCAACGTAAGTTGTATTTTGGTGTTGAGACTAGTAAAGCAAAACTATGAACGATAAGTAGTGGGTGTTTCGAGGTTGAGCCCGGCGAAAAGAACAGCTAGAAATATATAAAGGGTGCTGATTAATCGATCAGTTAAGTTATGTATCCAATTTTGTACCCTGTTTTATTTTAACCTTTTTTTTAAAAAAAAAAAATTTAGCCTTAATTTATTTTAAAAAATAAATAAATAAAACTTTAACGTAATTAATTTCTAACTTTATAAAATATATATAAAATTTACTGATTAATTTAGTTACCGTTTGCGTAATTTATTTTCCAGTTTTTTTAACTTACGATTTCGTTTTTTACGTTCAATTAAATTTTTACGTTATTTAGCTTTTTTTTTTTCCTTTTATACCTTATTTTTCTTTTTCTGTTTAACGATCGAGGCCTTATATTTGGGCCAATTAGGCCAACTTTAAGGAAAGTATGGTTCCGGTTATTATGTTATTATTTTATAGGTATTTTTTATTTATCTGTACGGTATATTATACCGGTTTTCCATTATTATTTAAGTTTGCTAATTATTGACGGCCGGTTAAGGTTTGTATTTCGGTTTAAAGGTAGGTTTAAAAGGTTATGTCGGTAATATGTTTTTGGGACGAGTAGGTTATGGGGAAGGTATTGGGGTTGCGGTAGTTTGTAAAGTTAATTTTTTAAAGTTTTCGTTTTTTTGATTAAAAGGAATTAAGTTTAATTATTAATTATTTTTAGGATTTAAAGTTTTGTTAATATTTAGTTTTTTATTATTATCGCTGGATGGGAATAGGGATTTGTTAGCTTATAATTTTGCGGGTTTTAAAATATTATCCTTTTTTGATTTAAGTTTAAAGTATTTTTTAAATTTTTTTTATATTATTTTATATAACGATTTTTTTAAATAATATAAATTTATTTTATTAACTTAGGTTACGAATAATAAAATAAAACGCGTTAGGAAATAATAGCAAATTATACGCGTAATTAATTAAATGCATATAAGGTTAATATATTAAATTTTGTTATAAAAAACGTATACGCTAAGAAATTTTTAATAATTTTATCCGATATTATATAAAAAGGAATATAGTTGTCGGTACGTTTTTTTAATTAGTTATATAATTATTTCTATATTTATACTTTTTTTGCAACTTTTTTTCTATAAATTATACTAACTTTTCCTTCTTAATTATATTTATTTTTAAAATTTAATATATATCAAAATATATATATAATTATTCCCGTTGTTTTAACCAATATTATTATAAGTTCCCGCAAATTATTAAACTTACGTAATATCTAGGGTTTTCGTAAAAATATAGATTTAAGTAAACTTATTAACCCTATAAAAAAATCGTCCATTAAAAAGTAATCCGGATTAAATAATAAATTATTAGGTTTTAGTAATATTAAGCCCGTCGATCACAAGGTTAAATAAAATATACGTAAGTTCGAATATATTTTTACTTAACGTTATAAGGTTTCAATTATATTAAATACGATTATATTTTTTAAACCTATAATTTGTCGTACCGATAACGCCTTAATTATTAATCGGGATATTAAACCTTTATATAACCCTAATAATATCCGCAAACTTTAAAATTTAATATATCGCCGGGTACCTATTTACGAATTAATTTTTTTTTCCAGTATAAATTCCGTGATGCAGTACTTAATTAAAATACCTTATTATTTAAAATACCGGTTATAAATAATTTACAACTTTTTAAACTTTGGCCTTTTTAACATATATTACCGTTAGTTAAGGTAATAAAAAGTCTAATATCTAGTCTAATCCTAAGTACTATTAAGTAAATAACCGGTGGCCGCCGATTAATATCGGTCGTATCTTTATCTTTTAAAATGTTTTAACTTTATAACATTATTTCGGGATCTTTATTAACGGCATTAACTATTTTAGCAGGTCTGTATATTATTAATCGGCTTCCTAAGCTATTTTTAAGTATTAAAATATTACGTTTTTTTAACTTTTAAATCGAACGTTAACAAAAATTAATTTAATTTTAAAATAACCAAAATATTATATATTACGTAACGTTTAAGTATATTAAAATAAATACTTTTTATCTTTTATAACATTTTTAACGAATTTTTATTAATTAATATAAAATGTTCGGGATTATATTTATTAACTTAGTCGGCGGTCCAGTTACCGGTTAGTATATACGATAACAAATTAAGGGCGAGAACTTTTAAATAATAATAAATACTTAATTTAATATAATCGTTATATTTTAAAACGAAGGTAAGATATTACCGTTTTATTTTATATACGTTAAGATATTTCGAGCCGGGCTTACGGATCTTTTTATATTTTTATTTGCCAAAAGTTTTCGGTATATTATTAATTTATTTATTTAAATTTTCGAAGTATTTAATATTATCCTATATAAGCTATATAAGCAATAATATAAAATATTAAAACAGTCCGATTAATATAATATATACCTATTTTTTAAATATTAATTAATTCCGGAATTTTATAAAGGATTTTATAATAATTACGTCGAGTTTATCGAAAGTTATAATTATACTTTTTAAAATAAGTTATAAACGATTATTATAAATTAAAAAAAATATTCGTAACGATACTTATCCGATTATGAAAATATTTAATAAAAATTAGCTTTAGAATAGAATTAAAAAATATATTTCGGATTTTTAATAGCGAGAAAATATAATTAAAGGTATTAATTATAAATAAGGTATAATAAATATCGTATAAAATAATAATAAGTAAAGTAATAATAAAACGTAATAAAGTTTTTATATTTTAATTTTTCGTAATTAATTACGTTAATCTTTTCCGCTTTTTTAATCCGTTCGTTTCCTGTATATTATTATCGTCCACGATTACGTAATTTTCGAATCGACCATTAGGTATTTATATCTTAATATTTATTGTTACAAGTTTTAAAACTTTAAGCTGCTAATTTTTTAATAATTTAACGTTAATAGTATTAAAAGTATCCGATATTTTATTATCGAGTTAATCGGTAAGTAATCTTGTTTAATCGTTTTTTTATAAATTAATTAATTTTTAATATTTTTTCTTATCTTTTATAAATTATTTTAATTTATTAATAAAAAAAATTCTTTATAACTTCGTTTTATTAATTTTTTTAAACAGTAAATACTTAAATTAATAATATTATTAATTAAATACGGGTTAATTTAATAATATTTAAATTTTATATCTTTAAATATATTTATATATCGGGGCATATGATATAATAATATTAAATTATTTATTTCCAAAAATTTATTTTTATTTTATTTTTATCTTTTTAATTTATAAGTTTAATAACCTTATAACGTTAATTAATAATAATTTTGGTAACTTTAATTACGTCCTTAACTTTCCTTTTTAAAAGCCGAATTTCTTAAGTAATTAAATTTTTTTTCGGGGTATTAAAATTCTATATCATAATTTTTTATATCGGCAGAATTTTTTCGATCGATAAAAACATTTTTTATCCGTATAGCAATTTATACGGGCTTAGGCCGTAACTTTTTATAATAGTATTGTCGGCGAAGACTATTTTAGGCAAAAATTTAACTTATTCTTTATAAGTACCATTCGTTATTTTTATTAAAACTTTAATAATTAAAACGTATTTTTTTTTAACTAGGCCTTATTGCTAAATAATATACGCAGCTTCAACCTTTCGTTAAATCCCGAATATATTATAAATTTTAATTATTTTGCTTTTATTTTTAAAATTATTATTTATTTTAATTTTAATTAAGATACCGTATTAATAAAAAAATATATTTATTTAAAAATTTCTTAATCGTTATTAACGTAATAAAACGTAAGGTTTTAATTTCCAAATAATTAAATAATTCGTACTTCGTTTTGATCGTAACTTTATAACCGTTATCGTTAAATATAAATTAAATATCGATTACTTAAATAATAACTATATTAATAAACTGCAAAAAGCCGTAATTTTTTTTAAACCGTTAATCAGTTACCTTTTAACATTTTACATATACCCGTATTATTTTCCGAATATGGCCAAATAATCCGCGTTAATAATAAAAAGTTATTATACGACGATAGGTCAAATTTCGTCCTTTATAGTTATAATCCTTATAATATTACTTAATTATCGCAAATCGTTTTTGTTTAATATTAATAACTTTACGGCTGCCGTATTATTTATTTATTTTACGTCATAAAATACCGTTTTAAATATAATATTTTAACGTTTCGGCTTTAAAAGCGGCTTTTTTTATTAAAGCTTTACGTAACCGATTAAAAAAGTTTAATATCGTAAAGAACTTAACGTATTTTTATAACTTCTTGAATTAATTCTTAATAAAAAACCTTTATTTATTTATTTTAATAAAAATTCAGGCCGTACCGGTTAAAATAAGGTTAAATTAAATCATATTTAACTGGATATTAATAAACTTATCGATTTTTCTTTTTTATTAATCGTTTAACGCGTTAAAAGCTTTAAACGGCTTTCGGAACAAATTATCGGTAATTAAATTCTTTTTGCTAAATATATAACGTCCTACACAAGCTCGCGAGCCGTTTTTGTCAATATCTTAACTACCTAATTTTAATTATTAATTTTTTAACATTAACAATATAAAGCGTCTTATAAAAGAATTTAGGATAAACTTAGCCATCCAGGTTAAAAAACAAAACCAAAAATTAAGCTTTAAAAAGCTACATTTTATATATAATATCTCCGAATTTACTTTAAAAGCCCGATATTACGGTTAATACGCCCGAACCGACATTATCTCCCAATTACGAAAATTAACGCCGACCGAAAAAAAATCCATTATCGAAAAAATCCTTAACTTAACTACACAAACGTTTCCTGTCCGACTTTAATACGTTAAAAATATAACTAATATATTGCTAGCCTAACGCGTTACAGAACGCGTTAAAATTAACTAGGCGTTGAACTTTATTAAACGGCAAAAAAAGCTTTAAACGCGTTTAAATCGGAAAATCGATTATTAACGGATCCTATACGAAAATCCAAAAACGTTTCGTAAATAGTTCGAATTTATTCGGGCTATAATTACGAAATACGGCATTATAAAAAAGGATATTTATAATTTCGACAAAACTAAATTTTTGATAAAGCTTTTTATAACAACGGGCATAATAATTACTAATACCGAAAAACGTAAAAAATTTAAATAAACGTAATAAAGAAAAAAAAAATGGATTATAATTATCCAAATTATTAATTCCTAAAATTAAGCTATACCGCCATTTATTATTATAGTAGGAAAAAATTATCTTAAATCCTAATACCATAATAACCTATTATTAACAGCCGATTAAAAAATCGCATTAAATAATAATAATTAAACAACAAATAAATTAAATTTTAAATAAATTTAATATTTTAATAAATATATTCGAACGCATACGAAAAGTTTAAAACGTTTCCTTATCCTTAACGGTTACGAAAATTATTATTCGATAAAATTTAAAAAATATTACGCTAACAATAACATTATTACGCTTTATATACTCGCGCATTTTTCGTATCGGCTTTAACCTTTTAATATATCTTATTTTTTTGTTTTAAAACGTATTTATTCACGATATATCGAAAACTTAATACAACGTTATTATACTTATATTACCAAAAAAGATTTCCTTGCCGGCTTTTATAACGCATTTTAAACTGCTATAACGTCCGATAACATTAAATCTGGATTTATAAAAGCTGGGCTTATTTTATTTAATCCTAATACCGTTTTTTTCGAATTAGAAATTCCTCCAATTATGCTTACGCTAACCGTTTTCCCGTTAACCTTTGCCGGTTTTATTCGTTTTCCGCCCACAAAAACCCTTAAGAATATTTAAAAAAAATAATAAAATAAAAATATTACTTATAAAAACAAATTAAAAATTAATAAGGTAACTTGTTAAAATAAAAAATGGCTAAATCGGTTAATTTTTTAATTAAAAGTAGCTTATTACTTCTGTACAAAAATGTTTTTTTTCGGAAAGAAATTACTTAATTACGCAAAACGAATTATATCTTAAACAAACATTACAAAACCAAAAATAAACGTCTTTAAAAAGGAAAAATACTTATTATACAAAAAGAACAAACTTTTCTAGCCCAAAAAAAAGGGTAATAAAAAAATATAGCTAATAGCAGCTAAAAAGAAGTATCGTAAAAAGGTTAAAACCAAGGAACGGAAATATAGCATCTGCGGGAAGCCTGGACATAATACGCGTACTTATATAAAAGTTGTAAATACGTCTAGCGAAGAAAAATCCGATTAATTTAAATTAATGCGATATATTATTATTAAATTATTTGAATTTGTTATTGCGAGGTGCCAAAAAACGGCTCGCGAGCTTGTTTGGCTCGCGAGCTTGTGTGGGACGTTACTTAATTTTAAAATTAAATATTTTTATTTAAATAACCTAACAGGTAAGCATAACTTTAAGCAAAAAGCTTAAGGAATTATTAATTTAAATTATTAATACTTTAACGTTTATTTTTAATATAAATCGGATTCCGTAAATATAATTTCGGATTTATTTAAAATTTTAAAAATAATTCGATATTTTAACTTGCTAATATCGTAATTTAGTTTAACGCCTTTCCAGGTATTACTTTTAAAACGCGTAAAATATTTAATATTATTAATTATTTAACCAAAAAAACCTTTAAAGCCGTTTTTATTTGCGTTTATCCTTATAATAATTTTACTTATAATAAAATTATAATTTAAAGTAATTAAAGTTAAAATAATAATAATCGTTTTTTTTATGTCTTTTATAATATAATTTTAATTAAATCCTTAAATAAAAGCTTAATTTTTCCGGAATAAACGTATAAAAAGTTCGGTTTTAATAATAAAATATATAATAAAAATCCGGTAATAAATAACGATATCTAAAAAAGCTTTAATTTTCGAAACGTTTTTATATAACGGAATTTTCAAAATCTTTTTTATTTTAGCTATATCCGGTTGCCGTTTATTCGTTTTGCAAAAAAATCCGATTATAATAGTTATTTTCTAGTACTATTAAAACTTTTCTATATTAATTAATATATTAACAAACTTACAGTTAACAAAAATCTTCTTTATATTTACGATATATTCGTATACGACTCGCCGAATCCTTAAAAAAATCTTTTCGTCGTTATATCTTATCTTTAAGCCTTTAATACCGACGTTGTCGATAAATGGCCGGATAATATCGAGCATTAAATCGTTAAAAATCCTTTTTATTACGTAACAAAAATGAATTATAAAGTTAGTAAACTTTATAAATATACTGGTATATTTAAAAAGTTTTAAAAGTATTATAAAAATAATAACATTTTTGCTAATAAAAATTAATATAACCTAAGCGTAACCGGAAAAAAAGATTACCAAAATAATTAGCAAATATATAGCAAAATCCGTAAAAAATTCGTTATAATTTTTTAACATAAAAATATCTTGCAAAATAATAATATTTAATTTAGTAATAAAATTAATTAATCGCAAATTACCGTTCTTTTTTTCGATAAGGAACTAAGTATTCCTGTACGCGGCGTAAAATTATTTAAATATTTTTGTTAAATACGTATTTATAATATTTCGATTAATTGATTTTTAAGGCTAACCGGTGTTATTATACCTTTAATCTGCTATATTTTATAAAGAATTATCCGGATTTTATAATTTGGTACGATATTTAATTTAATTTTGCCATAAATTTATTAATTTCAGGTTAAAATAACGTTTTTACGAAAAAGTATTTTTTTAAATAAGGCCCTTTTAATACGGTTAAACTTGTTATTAAGCTAATTAAAAACAGCTTTAACTTTTTCCTTAATAAATCGGGTATTTTGTAATATGGTAATAAACCTAAAAAATAAGGCAGTTAATAATGTATTAAATTTATTAAGTTTTTTTATTTTAATTAATAACTTTCTAAATTTTTTTTTGTTTCTTAACTTTTTAATCCGGGTTTCCGGGTAATATTAATCCGTTTAATAGCATATTATTAACTAAAACCATTTTTTTCCATTTTGGTTTATATATCGTATTAATTTATACGGTCCGATTATTATTAATTTTTTGCTATATTTTGTTTTATAATATTTTATATAAAATATATATAAATTTTTATCGTTAAATTAACTTAGAATAATATTTCCGGATTTTAATTTATTATTTATAACCTTTTAGATTATTTTAAGATTTTAATTAATATACATATTATTAATTAAAAAAACGTAAAGGCTTATAACGTATTCGTCTTTATCTTCGTTTATAAACCTGCTTTCGTTAATAAAACGGCTTATTATTTTACCGGCTGCTTTTCTTTAGGCTTTTTATTAATATAGATACTATACGTAATTCTTTTAATAAAAACCAAAAAGATAATAATCTTTAACGGTTTAAATTTCAAAATTCTTTTTATTACGTCCGGATTTATATTTAACGTTATTTTCGATTTGGCCATAAAGTTAAGTTTTAATATTAATAATTACGTCCCGTAATAATTATTAACGATAAATAAAAAAATAATAATTAATCGGTTAGTTAATTAAATAGGTATTTTAATAATACTTTCGAATAAAATCTTTTTTTAAAAGTTAAAACTTATAAATAATACGTATATTTATTTTATAATTAATTCATATCGCTTAACGTATAATATAACGATAACGCTAAATTTAATTCCGGTATTAATAACTTTATTAATTAAATCTTTGCCGTTTTTATAATTTACTTTGATTATTAATTTAAATAATAAAGTAATATATTTAATTAAGCTGCATTATTAAATTAATAAAATTTTGGTTTTTTTTTAACTTTTTATTTTATAACCGATATCCATAATAAAAATCTTAAAAAGTTTTTTTATTTTTAAAAGTTCTGATCCTTATATTTTAATTTCGGTTATTTTAATTATTTCCGTATTTTTATAATTAAATACCTTTAAAATTTTAATAACTATAAAACTTTAAAAACTTTTCCGAGATTTGGATAAACTTTAATTAATTCGGACCAAATAATTTTAAACTTTTTTTTAAAGTTTTTCGGAATTTTTTTTTTCAGAATTTAATTATATATTTATTAATTAAATTTTTATAAATAAAAATATTATCCGTTTAAATAATATCGTTTATTTAAATGATATTAATATTTATCCGAAAAATATTATTTATTTAAACGTTAACTTTTATATTATAAAATACAAGTTCTTTAAATATTAAATTATTATCGTTAATTTCGTATTTAATTTTTTTTATACCTTTAAAGTTATTTTCCTTATTTTTAAATTGCTTGGTTATTATAACGTTAATAAGTACCGCTTGCTAATTAAAGTTATCGATTTTTAAAATTCGGATTTTTTCCAAATAACGGGTATTTTTGCTTTCGATAAGGTCGCTTTATAATTATTTGTATAAAGGTATCTTTTTATAAAACGGGTTTTTTTATGGTCGACAAAATGGATTATATTAATCTCGGTTATTTTATTTTAATTAATATCAAACTTTTATCGATTTAGTTATAAAATCGTAATATACTTTTAAAATTTAACTTAACTAATAATATCCGGATTAAAGCTGGTTAATTAATTATTAATGCCCCGAAAAATATCGTTTCGTCGATTAAAGTACCGTATTTTTTTTTTAAATCGGGCAAAAAAGTTAATAAATTATAAATCCATTTTAAAATCTTTTTTTAAATTAAAATTTATTATGTAATCGCTTAACTTTTTAAAATTTAAAGAAATTAAATTATACTTAAAATAACTTTATCCTTTAAGGTTCTAAAAAAAATAATATAACCGTTATTAGCAAATAAAATTAATTTTATAATTTCCATATTAACAAATAAACGGCATTTTTATATATTATATATAAACTTTTAACAAAATTAATAAATTTTTGAATTAAAATTATTAAAATATTTATTATAACCTTAATAACCGCTTCGGTAATTTTCTCGATTTCGGTATTTACCCTATTTACGATAAGAATTTAATTAATTAAATTTATCCGGTTGGAAATTAATTATATTAATTAACGGATCGGTATTTTAATTATATATTTAAAGTGCCTTATATCCTGGCGGAACGTAATATTATAATATCCGGGTTACTTTTCGGTTCTTTATTTTATTTTTAAAAACTTTAAAATTTTAAATTTATCGAACTTAATTAATTTTTAACTTTTACAGTGCGTTCGTAATTTCCGACACCTAATTAATTTCACCCGATGTTAATTATCGTGGACGGGAGTTTCCTTATCGTTATTATTTAGGTTATTAAGCCGAATAAAACCGATTTTTATTTTTTTATTTAATATTAAAACGGACGTTTCTATATTATCGCTTACGTTCTTTATATTTAAATAATATAACCTTATTTATAACCTAATCTTTAATTAATATAAAAACCTTATCGTAAGTTATTACGTATAAATCTTTAAATTATATATTCGAATTATTAATAATTCTTTCGAAATAATTAACTAATAACGTTTTAAATAAACTTTTAATATATTTATTCTTATTAATTAATTACTTTTTTTGTTTAATTTTTTTAAAACATTTTTAATTTTAACGTCATGCTTTAAATAATAATTATAAACTTAATCAAAATTACTTTATTAAATTTATTTGATTAAAATCCTTAATTAATTTTTAATAATCCGAATCTACTTTAAATTCTATAACTTAAAAGTTTTCAAAATAATTTTAATTACGTTTTCCTATTTAATTACCTTATTAATAATTACTTTAATTCGGTTTTTTATATTAATATTATCGGTATAAAATAATAATTCGGTAAATATTTTAAATTTCGTAAATTTATATTTTTTATATAATCGAATAATTTTTTAATTTAATCGGTAATTCCGATTTTTTAAAAATAAAGGTCCGGGTAAATTAACGGATTTAAAAAAACGATAAAAACCGAAAATCTATTTATAATAAATATAGAAAAACCGTATTCGGGTTAATCGGTTTATCCAAAAAATATAACGTTCTATATAAATATTATAAGCCCTATAAATAACTTTAAAGATTTATATTTTTATAAAATCTTTTATTTTTTCGATATTTTAATAATAATTTTAGGAATTACTTATATACTTAAATTCTTAATAGGTTTTAAAAATTTAATCGGATTATTACTATTCCGGGGTTTAACTTTATTAAGCTTATTATCGTAAAAATTTTTTATTAATCGGTAATAAACGGTTATATTTAAAATAAGGTTTTAACTTTTCGTAAAATTAGAAAAATTTAATATTAAAAGTAATTCGTATTATAATTAAACCTAAATAATAATTTTAAAAAATTTTGATAAATTTTTAAAAAACTTGCTAAAATATATGTCAAATTAATTAATATTATTAATCCTTAAATTATTTAAATTATAAAATATTATTTTAACGAAAATATATTTAAGCATAAAATAAATAATTATCCATAATAATTATTTTAAATACATCTTTTTATCGGACCTAAAAAATAAATAACTTTTCTTTTTATTAATATTGCGTCGTTAATTATTTAATTATACCTTTTTTAACTTATTAATTAATATTTTTATTATTAACTTAAACGTTATAATACTTAAATTTAATAAAAAAAAATAAATCCTAAATAATACCGTTTAATAATAACTAAATAAAATATTACCCGATTAACGTTAAAAAAGTTGAAAATATATCGTATAACATTTTTCTTTTAATTTTTATATCGTATTAAAAAATATTATTTCTTTTTCGGTATTTTTTTTCGTATATAAAATAAATAATTTTATAACCTTATTTCTTTTTTTTTATATTTATTATCCTATTTATGATATTAATTTTATTACCGTTGCACTTATTTTAATTAATTTAAATCCTAAAAATTACGTCGCCAGCAACATATTTTTAACTTTTTTAATCCTTATTAATCAAATTTTATAATCTATTTTACTATATAATTTTTCTATTAATATATATACTATTCTAAATTACATAATCGGTTTAAAACTTAAATAATTAAGCCAGGTTCTAATACCGGTTACCGTCCGCGCTTATACTTCTTTGCCGTTTTCCGAATAAAGCTGTATCTTTAAATAAGGCAACGTACTTAAACAATTTAACAACTTTTTTACTAATCGGAAAAAAATTACGTCGTTATCGTAATTATCGGTCGTTTACCGTAAATCGTTATCAGGTTTACATAATTATAATCGTAATCATAATCGTAATTGCATTTTTAATCAAAACCTTATCCCTTCCGTTTTATAATCGGAAATCGAAAGTTATTTCGGTAACTAATTAAAGCCAATCTTTTCTTTTTGGTAGCCAAATAAATTAGGACGGGAAAAATCGGTCTTAATTAATACATAATCGAAAAACGTATTACGAATAAGCCCATGGTTCAAAAAATAATAAAGGCAACGCAAGCTATATTCTGGTATTAAAACCAATAAAGCAAAACTATAAACGATAAGTGGTAGGTATCTCGGGGTTGAGCCCGGCGAAAAGAACAGCTAAAAATACATAGGGGGTGCTAACTAATCGATTAGTCAGGCCATATATCCGACCCTGCACCCTGCTCCATTTCAATATATAGAAATTAGCCAAAAATTACCTTCTACAAAACTCTTTTCATTACCTGAATTAACATAATTATTAAACGCAAAAAAATTTAATTTAAGAAAAAATAAAAGATTATTACTAAAAAATAATTACGGATTTACAATTTTAATTAACGTTTCTTAAAAACTTAATAAAACGACGCATTTTTTTTAAAAAAAAAGATTTGATCAAATTTTTTCCTACGGAAAAGAAATCCTGAAATTTAAATATATTATTAAAGAAATCTTCAAAAAGATAAATCGCTTATTTAAAGTTTACGTTACGATAATAGAATAAATATTTATAAGAATTATGAAAATTAAACGAATACTTTTTAAAACAAATTATTAGATTTAAAAATAATTTAAAAAATTAACGCCACTTATAAAAAAGATTTAAGCTAGCAAAAAAAAAAAAAAGACTAAAAGTAAATAACAATATTTTAAAAAAGCTTTAACTTTCTATACAAGTAAACGAGCCACATAAACGAACGAGCCGTTTTTTCGCACCTTGTAACAACAAATTTAAATAATTTAATAATAACATATCGTATTAATTTGAATTAACCGGATTTTTTTCGTTAAACGTATTTAAAGCTTTGTTAAAAGCACGTATATTATACCCGGGCTTATCGTAAACGTTATATTTTCGTTCTTTAAATTTAATTTTTTATAATAACTTTTTTTAATTATTATTAATTACATTTCTTACTACTTTTTTCTTTTTCGGCTAAAAAGATTTACTTTTTTTGTATACTAAATAATTTCTTTTCTTAAATACGTTTATTTTTAAGTTTACGACGTTTACTTAAGATATGGTTCGTTTTGCGTAATTAAAAATTCTTTTTTCTAGAAAAAATGGTTTTATGTAATAATAATATATAACTTTTTGTTATAAAATTAACCGACTTATGTATTTTTATTAATAAGTTATCTTAATAATTTTTAATCTTTATTTATAAATCTTGTTTTAATTTTATTATTTTAATGGATATTATTAAAGAATTTCGCAAGAGGTAAAATAAAACCGGCGGAGGTAAACGGGAAAACGGTTAGCGTAAATATAATTAAAAAAATTTAAGTCGGAAAAAACGGTATTAAGATCGAATAAAATAAAATTAACTTTTACGAATTCAGATTTAATATTATTAAACATTATAGTAACTTAAAACGTATCGTAAAAGCCAGCGAAAAATCTTCCTTAATAATATGAGTATAATAGCGCTATATTAAGTTTTCGATATATCGTAAATAAACGCGTTTTGAAATAGAAATAAAATACGTTAAAAGTTTAAAGCCGATACGAAAAATACGCCGCTATATAAAACGTAATAATGTTGTTATTAACGTAATATCTTTTGAATTTTAGCGAATAAGAATTTTCGTAATTATTAAAAATAAAAAAACGTTTCGAACTTTCCGTACGCGTTCGAATATATTTATTTGAAATCTAATTTATTTATTATTTAATTATGATTCTTGAATGTAATTTTTTAGTCGGTTATTAATAATAAGTTATTATAGTATTAGAATTTAAAAAAAATTTATTATAATATTAAATAATAAAATAACTTAACTTTAGAAATTGATAGTTTGGATAATTATAATTCTTTTCTTATTTCTTTAATACGTTTAATTTAATTTTTTACGTTTTTTAGTATTAATCATTATTATGCCCGTTACTATGAAATACTTTATTAAAAACTTAATTTCGTCGAAACTATAAATATCCTTTTTTACGATACCGTATTTCGTAATTATAACCTAAATAAGCTCGAATTATTTACGAAATATCTTTAAATTTTCGTATAAAATCCGTTAATAATTAATTTTTCGATTTAAATATAGTTAAAAAAGACCTTTTACCGTTTAATAAAGTCTAACGTTTAATTAATTTTAATACGGTTTATAACGTATTAAGCAAGTAATATATTAGGTATATTTTTAATATATTAAAGCCGGACAGAAAACGTTTACGTATTTAAATTAAGGATTTTTTCGATAATTAATTTTCTTTCAATCGGTGTTAACTTTCGCAAATTAGGAACATTATCTTTTCGGGCGTAACGACCGTAATATCGAGCTTTTAAAATAAATTCGGAAATTTTATATATATAATACAACTTTTTAAAAAAAGTTGCGGATTTTTCCTGAACCTAAATGATTAAATTTATCTTTACTTTTTTTATAAGACGTTTTAGGTTGTTAACGTTAAGAAATTTATAATCAAAATTAAAAAGTTAAAAAGTTAAGAAACTTAGCTCGATCGCTTATATGGCTCGCTCGCTTGTATTGGACGTTATACGTAATAGAAAGGGCAAAAAACGAACTAATTATAATAGAAATACGAAATAAAAAAAATATATCATAATAATAAATTACGAACCTATACGAAAAAATTATATCACTTTAAAAAAATTAAATAAATTACAATTACAATTACAATAATAAAATAAAAAGAATTTTTACGAAATCGAAAATGCCGAAAGTTAAATATTTAATTACGATAACGAATAAATTAAACGCGAAATTAATTACTTTAAAACATACGTTAAAGAAAATTACTGATGTCGTTATTATTTATATAAAAAATTAGAATATAACTTTCAAGTTGTTAAAAATTTAAACAATATAACCCAGCTATTAATTAAAAAACCAATTAAATAAATTCGGTTCTATTTTTTACCGATACGTAAAATATCAACGACGTGAAATTTTAATACTTAATTAATAAGGTTAACGAAAATAGGTATAAAATACGATAAAAATCTTATGACTTAAAAAGAAAAATATATAATGAATAAAAAGTATATTAAAAAATACGGTATATTATTATAAATTTAAATATATAATTTCGGTAAATAAATCACGACTTAGTATTAAAGCTTAAAAAAGTAATAAAATAAATACTTAAAATATCACAAAAATACTTTAAATATAAACGATATTTTAAAAAAGATTAAAATAAAACTTTTATCTTATAACGATGACGATACGAAATAAGTTTTAAAAATAATAGAATAATTACTTTTTAGCTTATTTATAACTCAATCTCATTTGAATTAAAAATATTACATAATTACTTTAAAAATAAATTGAAAAAGGGTTTTATATCATATTTTAAATTATTAACAGAATATTTAATATTTTTTATACCGAAAAAAAGAAGATTACGATGAATTATTAATTATGAATAACTTAATGATATTGATATTAAAAATGAAACCTTGTTACAATTAATTACCGAAATTAAAAATTACCTGTATAAAGTAAAATAATTTATAATTATAATATAAAAAAAGGGTATAATTAAATACGAATTAAATTCAGTAACGAATAAAAAATAACTTCCAAAATTAAGTACGGATTTTTCGAATATTTATTATCCCTTCTAAACTTATAAACGTACCGGCAATTTTCCAACAAATAATTAATTCCGTATTACAAAATCTTTTGAACATTTTTATTATATATTACCTCGACGATATCTTAATTTATTCAAATATATATATATATTTATAAAATATATTTATAAGATCTAATAAACGTTGTAAAACGTTAATATTTAATCAACGTCGAAAAGAATATTTTATATATGTAAATTATAAAATATTTAAAACATATTATTACATTTAAATATATTAAAAATAAATCTAAAAAAGCTTACAATAATTAAAAAGAAAACGTAATTTAATCATGTTGAAAAATATAAATACATTTTAAATACGCTAATTATTATAAAAAGTTTTACGTAATTTTAACAAAATAATTATATTATTAATAAAACTTATTAAAAAAGATTAAATAAATATTAAAAAAATCAAAAGCTTTTAATAAATTGAAAATACTTAAATTAATAAATTAATATCAATTATATAAGATTTGAAACGATTAATTAAGCTAAAAACTAACGTTTCAAATTACGCCTTAATAATAATAATCGGATATCGAAATAATTAAGGAAAATTTCACCTTATTATCTTTTATTTTTACAAGTTATATAAAACTAAACTAAATTACTTTATATACGATAAAAAGATTCTAACTGCCGTTAACGCTTTTAAAGTTTTTAAATATTATTTTAAAAAAATATATATACTAAATCAAAATATATACGGATTATAAAAACATTACAAATTTTTTTATAATACGAAAATTAATCGGAAAATAATTACGTTATATAAACTATTTCTTTTGTTGACCCTGCCGAACCTAGCCAGCGGGCATAAGGTTTATCAGAGTCGAAGCTTATCGGCAACCACGCATGTAAGCCTCCCAAGCCGACATCAGTCGGAGAAACTGCGTGCTTACGGGAGCTCAGCAGTCGGCTTCAGAGTGAGGCTCTATGGAACTAAGGTATTAATCTATCCTAATCGTAAAACCCATTAATCAATTATCGTATTCGAAGATATTAGGTATAATATTTATCGTACAAATTATATCGTATAATAATTTTCTATATATTTGGCTCAGCCTGGAAAATAAGGCTTGAACCTATTTAATCTTACATAAAATATTTCTTTAAATTCGATTACGTTATTATTTATCGCATATAATTAAAATATAATAAAGCAAACGTACTTTATAAATAACTTAACTTAATAAGACTTAAAAATAAAATATAATAAATAATAATCGATAGAATACCTGAAAAATAATTACGATAATAATAAATTATTATAATAAATCTTTTTAACTAATATATATTACCTTATATAATAATATAATAATAACCTACCCGGAAAACAACAAATAAATAAAATTCAGGTATTAACAAAATTTCCAAAGAATTTAATGCGAAATATATATAAAGATTAACTATATAAATATCAAAAAGTCTATAAAACCTTAAAACGTTTATAACGGACATATTATCTTTTTAAAATAAAATTAATCGTATAAAAAATAATATAACAATAGAATACTTACGCTAAAATAAAAACACGATAATATAAATTTTACGAAAAATTATAACTATTATTAGTTTTAAGACGACTATAAATTTTTATTATATTTAACCTTATTATTAAACTTCTTACATTAAAAAATATAGTTATAAAAATATATTACGATAATACTTTTAAAATTGTTTATTAATTTACGAAATCCTTTTAATTTTTACTTTATAATAAAAGTACCGATATAAAATAATTTGTATATATTCTTCTAAAATATATCTTAGGTACATATAAATTTCTTACGGGAATTATATTAAATAAAAATATAACATTTATTTCAAAATTTTGGCAAAAAGTAATAACTTAATTTAAATTAATTTATAAAATATTTAACGTATTTAAACCGCAAATAACTAAATAAACGGAAAACCCTAATTAAACGTTAAAAACGTATTTAAAATATTATATTAATTATAAACAAATAATTAAATCGAATAAGTACTAGTAATATAATTAATCGATAACATTAATTACTACGAAAATATTAAAATAACGTTAATAACTACTAATTTTGGTTTTATATTGAAAATTTATAAAGGTATATATAAAACTTTAATTAAGGTAAAGATAATTTATATATTAAAATAATTAAATTAATTATATTAATTATATAGGGAAATAAAAACAAAACTGAAATTCGTATATAACTAAATAAAATAAATATTATAATTAAAAAAAGTAAAAAAAAAAACATACTTTTTAAAAAGGAAGTAATATATTTAACAACCAAAAATATTTAAACTAAACGATTTAATAAAAACCTTAATTTAACATATATTAATCTATACAGAATTATCAAGGAAAATTTAAAAAGTAATTAAAAATTCAACTTATTACCGAAAATTAAACTTTATTTAATTTTTTATGTTTTCTTATTAAAATCAATAACGAATACGATTAAAGTTAATATAAAACAAAAAAAAGTTATAAAAACGTGTTAATTTATAAGATAAAAAAAATACTAGATATACAGAAATAAACCGGATTTATTTAATACCTAATTAAAAAAACTATTTAAATTTCGAAAATATTTAAAAATTCGCGAAAAATTTTATAAACGTTTAACGCTTTTTAAAAAACTTTTACTAATAACGCCGAAATTACCAAAATTAGGAATATTTTAATTTACGTTATTTAACAACGCTTAATTAACTTCTTAAGCTTTTAAATTAATCGATTATTTTATAGTTTAAATAATATACGCAACTTATAAAACGTTTCGGTGTTTAAATTTTCCTACTTTTTTAATTCGTTCAAAAACTAAAACTTATAATTATTATTTCTCTCCCTAAAAGAAACGTAACCATGTAAACAAAATTGGATAAAATGATAGATTGCTATCTTAATTCCTAGGCTTTACTAAACCCATTTCTTTCGCAACGTTTTATTCCAAGGCGACTTTAAACTGCCTTATCCCGCTCCTATCTACGTCGATTCTTATTAAGGTTTTGGGCGGTTTTCGTAATCCGGAACAGCCGGGCAAATTATCGCTCGTAATTTTCCTTATATCGTTCCAAAATTTGAACTTCGAAATCCTTAAGCTTGCCATTATCTTTCCCTTCCAATTTCGTCAATAGTTTCGCTATAATCGTTATACTTTCCGGCATACGTTTTTATAAAAATCGATTACCGTTAGTTTCATAAATCAAATCGTATCCGAAAATTAAAAACCGAAATCGATTATTTTGGAAAAGATTTTTTAGATCGACAGTAATATCGATAATTTTAACTTATCCGGTAATTTTTTAGTAATTCTATACCGTTAATAAAACGGTTTTAATAATAATTTTACGGCTATGGATTACCGGTATCGCATATCCGGACTTGCGTAATATGGTATCTTAAATAATTCGAAAAGCTATAAAAACAATTAAACTGTAAAATTGGTAAAGGTTCGGAAAGATATTAACCTTTTATACGTAATTAAGGTTTGCCGTTAAAATTTACCTTTAAGGTTTATTCTTAAGGTTTACCGCGTAAAGCTTAACATTTTTTAAGTTACATTATCTAACCTTACCGAACCAGCTAACGGGTATAAAGTTCATTAAAGTCAAAGCTTATCGGCAACCATGCATATAAACCTTCCAAGCCGATATCAGTCGAGAAATTACGTGCTTACGGGGGCCTAACAGTCGGCTTTAAAGTAAGACTTTATAGAACTAAGGTATTAATTTATCCTAACCGTAAAACTATTAATTAATTATCGTATTCGAAGATATTAGGTATAATATTTATCGTATAAATTATATCGTATAATAATTTTTTATGTATTTAGCTTAACCTGGAAAACAAGGCTTGAACCTATTCGACCTTATATAATTACTATTTTATTACCTTTAATACGAAAAGATTTTCGCTATTAACGTAGCGGTTAAAAATGCACGATTATTATTATTATTATTACTTTTTTACCATCAAAATAACCGTTTCTTGGCTAAAACTTTCTTACGTTTTAAAGGTTTCAATTATTAAATAATGTTACGCAAAAAATTAAAAAAGTACGCCCGTATTATCGCAACTCCGTTTTTTTAAAATCCAGTTTTTATAACGAATTCCGTTTTTTATTATAACGTACTTTTTTTTATTTTAAAATTCGAAAAACAAAATATTTTTTCGAAACTATATTATTAAATAAAAAAGGCCAAAAATTTGCGTTTTCCGTTTTAATTAAATATTAATAAAATCTTTACCTTTAAACATAGTTAAATATAATTATTAAAAACAAATTATAAGAACTACACATAAAAAGTAAAATAATTTATTAAATAAACGCGATAAATAATTAATTTTTAAAGGCAAAAATCTTAGAAAAAAGGAAATTATATTATAATTAACTAAGCTTAGCTTATTAATAAACAGTTAAAAATTAAATAAATTATTTCCGCCGTAAAACTTTAAATTACGTAATATAAATCTAAAAGAATTTCCGAATCCATAAGGATTTAGTTTATTTATATAATATAATTCCAAAAAAAAGAAGTTTTAGACCAATTTTAATTAAAATATGTACGTTTATTATTTCCATAATTTAAATGATACCAGCTTATAATAATAATTAGGTATTCAAATTATCTACGGTTATCTGCTATTGCTAAACGTAATTATTACTTTATTGCTCAAATTTCTACGATCCTACTACTAATATAAACCGTATAACTAGATTTAGTAATTGGTTAAGCTTATAGCCGTTATAATCTTTTTTAAAAAGAATTATATTAAATTCTATAAGTTAACTAAGTTCTAAACGTGATTAATTAAAATTATTATAATTTTAAGTTTTAAAATAATATATTATAAATCAAAAAATTTCTTTTTAAATATTTAAATGCTTATATTTTATATATAGTGAGACACGTTAATAATATAGTTATAATTATACTTAATAAAATTTGTAAATAATTAATACTAATATATAACTTTTATTATTTTAATAAGAATAAATTAATTAATATATAACGTTAATTAAACAAATAAAAGTTTTAATTATTAAATATAAGAAATATTAATTATATTATTATATTAGGCTAACTGCGTATGCTGTAAAACACGTTTAGCTTTTTTGGTTATCTAGGCACGGAACATGTTTATGCCGATCAGTAAGTAACCTTTCCGTTTATGGGGTGCGTTACGCACCTTACCTTAGCTTAGGCATCGCTAGCTGTTTTTCAAAGTCACTCAAGTACCGCTCTATAACGCTAATAATTAATCAATTAAATCTGAAATCCTCGTAACGAACCAGTAAGGCCTAAATGTTAAATTTAAAAAAATGGGCTTAATTAATAAGTTTTCTTTTAAATGCGTTTATTTTATTAAAAAGATATTAATTATACATTTAATCTATTTTCGATAAGTATACTATTTTATATACGCGTTGAATAAAGATTAATATATATATATATTTCTTTTAATATTTTTTCGACTTTAATTATAGCTAACATAACCGAGGTTAGATTTAGAAACTGGGCGACCGTAACGACTATATAACTATAACAGGATCACTATCGGTCGTATTATTATATATCGAACTTCTATAATATATTTTATATAAAGATAATTCTTATATTAATTTCTTTCGGTCGTACAGATTATAATTATTATATTATAATTATAAAAAAATTAAAGTTAAAATCCGTTAGCTAAATCCGGAACGTCCTTATAGTTACGACATAATAACCATAATCCACACGGCCAAAAAAATAATTAAACGGAATTTTTCCGTATTAAAAGATTTATAACAAAATACTGTATATAGCGATTACGTTATCGCAGCTGGGAGAGTATTTAGGACCTTGCTAACCCTAACTATTTTTAGCTAAAAAAATATCTGGACGGGCTTTTCTTATATTAAATTACTTTTAAAAAGCCTATTGTAAAATAATATACGCGGTAGTTATTACGTCGTAGCTATAAAAATGTTGAAGTTAGCTAGGTTCAAAACGCCCTTTTAGCTATAATAACAAAATACTATACATAGTATTTTGTTATAAGCTTTTTAAAAGTAAGTTCATATAAAAAAAATCTCGTTATTTACTTTTTTTGCCCGTACGGATTATAATTATTACGTTATAATTATAAAAACGTTTTAGTTAACGTTTTATATAAGCTTACGAGCTAAACAAGCTCGTAAGTTATTTTTATTAACATTTTAACTACCGAATTTTAATTATTAATTTTTTAATATTAATAATATAAAGTGTTTTATAAAACAATTTAAAATAAATTTAGTTATTTTGTCGGCAATTGGTGCTTTCAGGTGCTACCGACTGGTGGGCTTTGTTCAGGCTAGGCAGCAGAATGCTGCCTGGGACAGCCTTTGTTCACTGATGATCCTTTGTTACCTAATCGTGTATGTAAGGGCGATTACTTACGGATTAGATTTATCTTTTCCTAAAACTTAAAGAATTAACATAAAATAATTACGCCAGATTTTTATATTCGATTACTGTAATTGCTGATATGGTAACATCTTTTGGTTAATTGGTAACCGTAACACGTTATACGAAGTAATTAATTACAGTTTAAAAGTTAAGTTAATAAAAAAAATATAAAATTTAAAAGAAAGCCGTTTAATTAACGATTTAAAAAGAAATTAAATAATAGTTAACGATAGCAAAAAAACGTAAAACTTTTAGAAAGTTTTCCGTTAAACAAATTAATAACTTATCCGATAATAGTTTCGTTTTTAAAGGACGGAAACATATAAACGATAACTTTTTTTTCTTTTTTTATTTCGGACCTTTATATAATTTAAAGGTTTTTTAAGATAAAGAATTTTACAGTAAAAAAAGTAAACGGAAAAATACGAGGTATTTTTAATGAAAGATAACCCGTTGCTTTAGTAATAAAGGTTAAAGGCAAACTTAAAAAAGTTTGGAATTTTAATCTAAAAATAATAAACCGAAGTAGATTTAAATAAGCTTTATACGTTTTTAAGTATTAATATAAGTAGGATTAAATAAAACGTTAAAGTATGGGAAAATAAATATTAATAAGTTAAAAATAAGGTTAAAAATATAAAGCTTTAAAATTAAAAGATTAACGAAATAATATTACGATTAAACGATATAATAATAAAGTTCTTGGATATATTCGGAAATAAAGCGTTACGAAGTTCGAAAAATTTGCGAAATGTAAGTATATAAGCAAAAGCGTTAAAAAACGTTTAGTTTATGGCTTGGGCAAGTAACTTGAAGGAAGTTCCTGTTGCAGCACCTGTTGCAACGCTTGTTATAGTGCCCGAAAAAAGTAACGTAAAAGAGATTAACCCCTTAAAAAAAGGCGAAAAAAAGCCCAGAAGGTGGTCCATTAAAAAGTCCGACCCCTTAAAGAAAGAAAAGAGTAAAAAGGTAAAGTTACCGTCCAAGGGAAAAGAAGTGGCGCGCGGAGATTCTGATAATTTAAATAATTTCTTATTTTTATCCTTTTTTTTAAGGTTATTTAAAGATTTACCGAAATAACGGAAGGGATATTACAGTTTCTTTAATAGCTTTTTCGGATTTAATTCCAGTAACTTAAATAATTTTAACAAATTAAGTACCTGTTTAAAGGAAAGGAAAAAAAATTTTAAGAAATTTAATAACGATTCGAAATTTCGTTAAAAACGTTTCGATTTTTTCTTAAATAAAAAGAATTACCTATTAAGTTAAGTTAATTAAAAGTTATAAAGTAATGCTTTTAACTTTATACTGGAAAAGATTAGTTATAAGGACGGTATAAAATTAAAGCAAATTAATTAATTACGTTTAACGAAAATTATTACTAAAACTTATAAAAAGGCGCCTTTTAAGTTAATTATAGGTATTAAAAAAGGAATAAAAATATTAAAAACTTTACGGAAAATTTATATAGCAATAAGTAAGGCCCGGTAAAGGTTATTTTAAAAAAAAACTTAGCAAAATTATATACGATAAAAAAAATTTTATATAATTTATTACCAAATTTTAAAAGTTATTTCGAAAAGTAAAGGGTTATAATATAAAACTTAAGACCGAAAAGTATATTATTATATTTTTTATTGTTATAAAGAATTACGTTGGCAGCTGGTATAAAACGATATAATTAATATTTAAATAAACGGATTATTCCTTTTAATAACTGATTAACGATTTTAATAATAAGTTTTATAACCGTATTAATAAAAAGAAAAATAACGGACGGTTTTATAACGCTTAAAGGAATAAAGGTAAGGGAAATAATAATAATTCCCGAGATAATAAGCCTGTATGGAACAAAAACGGAAAGCTATTTTGTTTTAATTATGGCAAATACGGATACCTAGCAAAGAATTGCTTTAAGTCCCAGAAAAAGAAGAATAGCAAAGGTAAGAAAAAAAAGCAAGGTCGAAATGGAAGCAGAAATCAGGGTAATAATAATAACCAAAGTAATAGCTTTTGTAACATCCGCGGCGGTAAACCGGGTAAAGAGCAATTTATCCCTAAAGGCCTGGGAAACTTGTACCGTTTTAGTAAAGGAATATTCAGCGCTTATCTTAATGAATAATAACTTTAAAACTTTATATAATGGTACGATAAGGTGATTTAGGAATTAGTTATAGTAATTAATATTATTAAAATTATAGCGCCTAAATGCCTTAAAACAGAGGTTACAGTAATTGACTGCCCTAAAGCTTTAGTAATTAAAAGCCCTAAAGCGACCGTTACAGATAACGCTAGCGAAACGTTTCGGAAGGTAGCTATAATAACTAAATGCCTTAAGGTTATAACGATTAAAAACCCTGAAGTAATTGTTATAGGTAGTGCTATGCTGTTGTATGTTTATTTATTTATGAAGGATAATGAAGATAGGTTATTTTAGGATTTAAAAGCGAACATTAATATTACAAATAATATTAAAAATTTCGAAAAGAATTCGGTTTTAGATATTAAAAACAAGGAAATATATATTATAACAAATAAAGGACTTATTGTTGCTATTACCGTTAAGACAGTAAAGTAGCCTTTAAAAGGGTCCCGTAAAAAGAATAACGAAATTATGGTAAAGTATACGTTATATATTAACGATTTCCTTTTAAAGGTGTTTTTTGGAAAAATATATTACAAAAAGGGAGGCTATTTAAATAAGAACATCCTGGTAAACCTTAACGGGTCCCAGTTAATAACAATTAACGTATTTCGGAAAGGCTTTTTTTTATAGCTTTATAGAAAGCCGAAACTTATTATTAAAGCCCCGGAGTCGACGAACGACAAGAATTATTAATAAGGATACGTATTAAGGCAGGTATTTGGTAAGGACGACGGTAACTTAAGGAAGGCGTTCGTTAACGCTTTTAAAGATAAAAAAGTTCGTATAACGGACGAAATAATAAAAAAATTATCTTCTGGTATTGCCGTCTTTATTACCTTAATACAAAACGATTAATTTAAACCATTAAAAGGTTTACGGGAATAAACTTAAACCTTAACGAAATAAAAGCGTTACCTTATATAGCGTATAATAAAAAAAAATACGGAAAATTTTATTTATAAACCCCCAGAAACGGAAACAGTACGTAAAAAAAATTATTTGGTATAATATAAGCTTAATTAAGCTTGTTAACATTAAAAACAACAGTTATTTTGGTTTTATTATAAATAATTTATTAAGTTATAAAAAGTATTATTTGTTCAAAACCAAAAACGAAATGCAACAAAGCTTATATATATACATAATACGGATAATTAAACGTTTAAAAACGATACCTTTTAACGTAAAAGGTCGAAATAAAAAAGTGAAAACCTTACGCCTGGATAGCGGTAAGAAGTTTGGTATATTAATTATCGAAAAGTTCTGCGTAATTAAAAGCATTAAACTAGTAATTTCCAGCTCCTATAACCAGTATCAAAACGGAGTTACGGAAAAAGGTATTCAGTTCCTGCAGGACGAAGCTTATACGATTTTAGCCTAAATAAAAATCCCGATATACTTTTAAAACCTAATGATGGAAGTTATAACGTATATAATTAATAAAATTGGATAATTTATAATAAAGAATATAATACTAATCGAATGCTTTAAAAACGTATTCGAACTTAATAAGTTATATAAACCTAATAATAATTACCTTCGAATTTTCGGCAATAGGTGCATAGTTTTAATTAATAAGAATTACAGAACTAGATCAGAAAAGTTAATAGCTTATAAAGCAAAAAGCATACTATTAAGCTATTAAGGGATATATAATTATAAGGTATAATTGCTAAAGGGCGGTAGGTTACTTATAACACCACATGTTACAGTTTATAAAAACCTGGAAAAGCCAGGGAAACCTTCCGACCTTAGAGATATTATTCGATCGTTTCCGCAGCCCGTATAAAAGAGTCTGAGATACCGTCAAAAGCAAAAGGGTGTCGGAATAAAAAATAAGGCCGATAATGTTGTTTCGGAGGACGATACGGACCAGGAAATTAAGCAAGTTAAGCGTAAAAGGGGACGTCCGAAAAAGACAGTTCCTAAGCTATATGTTACGGCCAGCGAAATATAGCATGATAGCTAGTTTATTGGCGCTATGAACGAAGATTCTAAGCTGAAGAAAAGAAGGAAGGAAAGGCAGAGTCGCAAAGTACGTAAAGATTTATAACTGTCCCTACTTTCTGTATAGCAGGTGGCTAATTCGTATGGCAGCTGTTAGCCTTACGTAACGGTTGCCAGCCTTACGGTTTAATTCTGGTAGTTACCGTTATATTGCCCCTTTTTAGAAATTTATATACGATCAAAAAAAGTATGCGAGTGTTTATTAGTTATAGGTACCGTTTTTTTTTTGTTAATCCGGTTTTTGCTTTTGCGGCCTTATTGTTATCGGGATAATTTTCGTTAATTTTATCGGCCGCCGTTATGCGTATTTATTTTTGTAAACGGGCCGGTAATTTAAATATTTTAAGATATTCCGTATAGAACCGTTTTATTACGATCGGTACGTTTTTAAAGTTAATTACGGAATACTATATTTTATCGGAATCGTAACCTTTTTATTTAGCTTAATATTATAATTTTTTATAACGCCCGTTAAGTTTTAATTATTTAATTTAATTTATTTTAAATTTTGGTTTACCGTTAATTTTTTTAAATAACGGTAATATTTGGGTTTATTAAAATAACGGGTTATTATCGATTTTACGTAACCGATTAATATAAAATAAATTAATTATTTTGTAACCTAACGGTAAATCGACAACAAAATTATATTTGCGTTTTTTTATAACTTTAAAAAGTTTTATTTATTATAAATTTAAGTAAATAATCGATATTTACGTTATAAAATTTTTTTACGGAAAAAATTTTTTTACCGATTTTAAAATCGGTTAAACGACGTTTTTTATTAATTTATATTTTTTAACGTTTTTACGTTTTTAACGCGGTTTTTTTCGTAAACGTTTAAATGTTTTTAATTTATTTAACGATTATTAATATCCGTTAAATTAATTCGGTTTTTACTTTTGTTATATTTAAATTTAATAATAATAAGTTTTGGATATTTTTATTTAATATAACTTTTAACGGGGTTATATTAATTAATAAATATTATAATAAATTATACGCGAAATTTAATGCCGATATATATACATTTTAATCGTTTTAATATTTATCGATATAAAAACGTAAACGTTAATTTAATTTTTAGTTTATAAATTTAATAACTTTTTAATTTTACGGATATAAAACGTTTTTATAACGATATTTTATATTAATAAATTCGTTTAATTTAATTAAGAATTAAAAAATAAATTATTTTACGTTATTATTAATTTAAATAACGGGTATTTTAAAAAAACGATATAAATATCGATAATATCGGTTAATTAAGGTTTCGACGGTATTAATCTTTTTACTTAATAAAGTTGTTATAATTTTATTAAGTTTATCGATAAACGTTTATATATAATTATAACCGTAACGATTTTTTGGTATTTTTTTCCGTCGATAATAATGTAATTTCAAATATTATTTGGAATAGGAAAAAGGTAAAAAAGTTTCGGGGTTTTATTTCGAAACGTTTTATTCTTACGGTATTCGTAATAATTCCGAATATATTGTCGGATATTTTATTTAAGCCGGAACTAAGTATATTTTTATATTAATATTTTAATTATTTTATTTTAATTAAGATATATAAATATTTTAAGTACGTAAGTTTTGCGGATAAATATGGTACGGAAAAAAATACGACCGTTAATTATTTTTTCGGGTATTATTAATTTATTATTTTTTTTACTTAAGTTTTATATTTTATTTTTGCGATAAATAAGGTTAATTAAATGTGTATTTTATAAAATATTTTCGATTCGTATTTTAATTGGCCTTTCGTTAATAATAGCGATAAAAAAGTTTAATCGTTTTAACGGCATTAAAATTTAATTTTTTTTTTATTTTTCGAGTTTTAATTATAGGTAAATTTACCATTTTTCGTAATAAAGTATTTGCGGTAATATTTCTTTTATTAAATCGATATTAAAAAATAATATTAAAATTAAATAAAAAATCGGTTTATCGGATTTAACGCGTAAAAAAAATACGTTTATTTACGAAATATAATAAAACTTAATAATCGGTAATAATAAAAAATTTTTATTTTTAAAGTTTAAAGTAATAATATTCGAAAATTTAAATTATTGTAAATAGTTTTCGGTTTTAAATAGGATACGTTTTTTTTATTAAAGTTGTAATTTTCGAAAAATATTTTACGGGTTTTTATTCGTTATTTTATTATTATTATTAAATAATACCTTTAATTATGTTACGAGATACGTTTATTTTTATTTTAATCGGTCGGTTAAATTGAAAAAAGGTTAAAATTAAAGTTTTGTAAGCGAACCGTTTTATTTTTTCGAAAATTTCTTTTTATTCGGGTTTTATTATAAAAAGGATATCTTTTTTTAATAAATAATTAAATAATTCGGTTATATTGTTTTTATAATAATAAAATATTCGTACGTAATTATAAAATTTTATAAATAAACGGATTACGGTACGGTTATTAAAATTTTCGAATTTTTATTTTTAAATTATTTTAATTTTAATTAGATTAATAAAAATATTTACGTTTATTTTTATAATAATATTAAAATAATTTATTTTTTTAATATTAAACTGGAATTTTTTAATATTTTCTTAAAGGTTAATTTTATATAACCGGTAAATAATTTTTTTATAATATTTATAATATTTTCTTTAAGGCCGGAATAAATTAATACGTTATCGGCGTAAACGTTTACGTAATAATCGAAAAATTTATATAATTAAATATTAATAAATAATTATTACCAAATAAGGTTTATTTTAAATTTGAATAAAAATATTTTTTATTAAAACGTTTTTTAACGGGTTTTAAATATTGTTAAATATTTCGATTTAATAATAATACGAAATTTATAAAACGTTTAAATAATATCGATTTTAATAAAATGTTTAACGTTTCGATAATTAAATATAATATCGTTAAATAAAAAATTTAAATAAAATAAATTTTTAAATATTAATTTTTTTAATGGTAATTAATATAAAACCGGCGTTTTAACGGATAAGGTTTTAGGGCAAATAGGATTAAAGCGGTATTTTTTTATATATATAGTTTAATAAAATCCATTTTTAATAATTTATTTATTATTTTTTTAACGGAAAGTATTAAATAAACGTTTTATAAATAAAAGGTTTAAAGGCGGATATCGGCCGATTAAGTTCCAGATTTATGTTATAATTAGGTTGGAAGTTTAAAAAAGTATTAATTTCTTTTTTTGAAAAAAATTCTTTTAAATAAATAAAAGGTTTTAATAAAAGCTTTTAAATTCGTTTTACGTATTCCGGATCCTTATTTTCGGGAAAAAAAAAATTTAACCGTTATATATTTTTTATTTTTATAAAGCAGTTACCGTTATAACGTTTGATTTTTTATTTTTTAAAAAAATAACTTTTTAAGGTAATGGGTATTTATTTTATCATTCCGTACGGAAATTGGTTTTTAACTTATTTATTAATAAAGTAATAATTATATTATCCTTAATAATTTCTATAACGGAAATAGTTAACTTAATATTATATACGTCCGGTATATCTTTTTTATTTATTATATTTAACGGAATAATAAGTATAAATATTAAAATAAAATTGTTTTCGGATTTTTTTTATAAAGGTCGGAAAATTTAATATTATTTATCGGCCTTTTTCATAATACGGTTACGGTAGTAAACGTTTTCTTAAATTTTAAGGTCGACGTACCCGTTTAATAAATATCGGGTTAAAAGTTTAATCGCCGGTAAGAACTTAGCTAAAGTTGGTAAATCGTCGGATTAGATAATATTTTTATTTTTATAATCTAATAATAAGTTATATTTTTTTATTTAATCGAAATTAAAAAAAATATCGTATTTAATATTTATAATTTAAAAAATTTAATCGGGAAAACGTTATCCGTTAATTTCGAATATTATAATTATTTAAGTTTTTATTTGGCCGGCGAGTTATTTCCGATAATTTTATAATTAAATTAATTTCTTTAATTAAATAATACGAACTTATAATTATTTTTTTGCTTATTTAATAAAAAAAAGGTTAACGAAAAATTAGATTTATATTCCGATATTATAAAAAACGGCGGTACGTAAGTTAATTTTATTTATTTAAATTTATATAATTTTGGTAAAAGTTTTATATTTTTTAAAATAATTTATTTCCGGTATTGTTAATATAAGGAAAATTATTAAAAAATTTTCCGACGGTTTTATTCTTTTTTTAATTTATTAAAATTAAATAAAATTTTTATTATCTTTATCGCAATAATCTTTTTTTATTAAAATAATTATTAACTTTATATCCCGTTTTATTATAATTAAAGTATATACCAGCTTTTTAATAAATTTTTCTTTTAATTTCCGATAAAGTTTTACCGGTATTACCCGAAACTTTTAATTTACCGAAATTATTATTTAAATAAAGTTTTTTTTTTTTTTGGTTTATTAAGGTTATATAATTGGGGTTTACGTTTTTATTAGCGCTTTTTGTAAGCAAGTTAATTATTATAAATAATTATAATAACGCGGTTATAAAATTTTTCGTAAATAACGTTAAAATTACGGTTATTTTTAAAAAGGCGTAAATTTAAATTTCAAGGAATATATTTTTATAAAATTTGCTTTTATTTATCCTTAATAATTTTAACCTTTTAAACGAAAACGTTAAACTTAAAGATAAAATTGTAAATATCTTAATTTTTACCGGGTTTAAAAATAAAAATCCGGAAGATTTTTTTAATAACGGAAGCTTAATTCGGGTTATAATATGATAATTTTAATACCTAAATTATTTCGGTTACGTAAAAAAAAGATTATATAATTAATCGGTAACAAATTTTAATTATTTATTCGGCCTTTTTTTTAAAAAAGTTTTTAAATAAACTATATAGATTTTTTTATTCCGAAAAATCGGTTTATCTATTTCGAATTTATTTACGATTTTACGAACCTAAACGTTAAATTTAATTTTATTACCGTTAAACTTGGTAAGATTATTAATGTAAATTTTTTTCTTTCGGTTATAATTAAAATTTGCGTTATTAATTTCCGTAAATTTACGGAAAACGGGTTATGCTACCATACTAATAGGGCGAAACGTACTAATATTACCGAAAGCATTATTAATTATATTTTTTCGGCAAGGGCGGTTGGCGTTATCGGGAAAAGTAAAGGAATAATAGCTTTATCTGGCCTAAAAGCGAATAATTTCGTTATAAAATCTTTAAAATTCTTCCTGGATATCTTGGTTATCGTTAACCATCTTATCGACTAGTTACCTATCGGGATCGATTTTTAAATAGCTATAATTTTAATCTTAATAATCTTAATTTAATAAACCCTTTATTTTTACGAATTCGGTTTCGTTTCGCGGTACGTCGTTTTTTACCGTTTTTTTAAGATACTTATCGTTTTTTATATTTTAATCTAAATTTTAAAAAAATACTTCGTTTTTTGCACTTTCAATTTTACCTTTAATTAATCTAAGTCGCTTTAAACGTCGACTAATTAATAAATAATCTTTCCTAACAAATATCTAATTTTAATGCTAATTAATCTAGGTCTTGGTTTTAAGTCTGGTTTAGAACGCATTATTTTTCGTCGTTACGTATCGACGTAAAAAAAGTATAATACCTTATTTATTAATCGCTAAACCAACAAAAAAAAGAATAAGCTTAAAATAATGTTACGGCCAGCGAAATATAACATAATAGCTAATTTATTGGCGCTATAAACGAAGATTTTAAGCTGAAAAAAAGAAAAAAGGAAAGACAAAGTCGTAAAGTACGTAAAGATCTACAACTGTCCTTACTCTCTGTGTGGCAGGTGGCTAGTTCGTATGGCAGCTGTCAGCCCCACGTGACGGTTGCCAGCCTCACGGTTTGATCCTGGTGGCTGCCGTCACACTATATACCCTGGAAGCCCTAGACGAAGCCCCTGAGCTAATGCGCGAACTGAAGCTAGCTTTGATTTAAGAGGGCGATAATCATGGCTTACATACCTTCCATTTCGTCCCAGACGTCGACGACGACGACTTTTTTTAAAGGCCACAGAGACGCCGATCAGGCTATCCGGAACATCTATAAGTATTAATAGATGGCCGATATGCTAAAGAATAAGTACGATAGCATTTTTGAAAATTCGGAAGATATTAACCTGGGCAAGTTATTTATTACTTATAGGCTATTTGCAGTAATAAACGACAGCCCGTCCCTGAAAAAAGTTATAAAAGGCCCAGAACGAAAGATATGGCTTAAAATAATTTTTACGGAAATTAAGGAAAACTTTTCGCGTAAAACCTTTAAATTTACGTCCCTTAACGAAAAAGCTTATAAATACCTTATTAATACTAAATAGGTATTAAAAGAGAAATATATATTTATAAAAAAGTTAAATAAGTATAAAGTACGTATTTGCGCAAAAAGGTTTATGTAACAAAAAGGAATTAATTATAATAAAACCGCGGCGAGCATAATAAAGGTTATATACTAAAGAGTCCTAATGGCCCTGGCTGCTTATTTAAGCTAATACATATTCCAGATCGACTTTATCGTTACGTATTTAAATAATAAGTTAAAACAAGATATTTATATAAAGCAGTTCCTTATGTTAAAGGAATATTTCGATACGTATCTAAAGGATAAAGAAACGTACCGTTTTTCCCTTAAAAAGGTTATTAAGTTAATAAACCCCTTATACGGCCTAAAATAGGCCGGAATTACTTGGTAGGAAAGAGTTAGAAAGATATTTACGAAATTAGGCTTTTACTTATTAATTTCGGATAATACGATTTATTATAACCACAAAACCGGGTACGTTATCGTTTTATACGTTAATAACTTCCTATTTTTCGGAACCAACAGATAACAACTTAAAAACGTTACCAAGGAGATCGTTAAAAACGTACCTATTAAAAACCTGGAAAACGCAAATTGGTACCTAGATGTACGAATTATACGTTCCTCACCGACTGGCGACGTGAGACTAAACCAATAGCAGTACATTAAAAAGTTACTAAAGTTAATTAGGCTAAACGAGATGCGAAAAAAACCTATACTATTCGTTAAGGATTACTTAAAGTACGTTATCAGATACGAAGGAAAAGCTGCAATAAAAGCAACAAGGATCAGGAACTTTTTAACAAAACTAAGGCTTATGCCTAAAGGTCCTATTCCCATCTTAAAAAACAATACAGAAGCACTTAAGTGGGTAAAGAAAATATAAATGTTACGAAAAAAGCGTTATATTAAAGTTAAATATTATTACGTACGACAGGAAATATAAGTAAGAAATATTAACTTTTAATACGTAAAAAGCAAAAATAACCCTACAAACGGGCTTATAAAGCTATTTAATAAGACGAACTTTAAACGGTTCGTACGGAACCTGGGACTTAAGAAAATACGAGACTAAGGTTTAATCCCCATATAGATTAATTATTTTTAAATTTAATTTTGAACTTTTCGGACTTTCCAACTGCGGTTACCTGACGCAAAAAAGCGTATCGGCAATTGGTACTTTCAGGTACTACCGACTGGTGGGCTTTGTTCAGGCTAGGCAGTAGAATGCTGCCTGGGACAGCCTTTGTCTACTGATAATCCTTTGTTACCCAATCGTGTATATAAGGGCGATTGCCTACGGACTAGATTTGTCCTTTCCTAGAACTTAGAGAACCAACACAGAGCAATTACGCCAGATTCCTGCATTCGATCACTGTAACTGCTGACATATCTAGATTAAAAAATAAAACTAAAAGTTAAGCTTTAAAAAGTTACATTTTATATATAATATCCTCGAATTTACATTAAAAGCTCTAAATAAATATAATAAAAGAATAAAAAATGAATTATAATTATTTAAATTCTTAACTTTTAAAGTTGCGTTATATCGTTATATATTTTTATAACGGGAAAAAATTAACTTGAACTTTAATACCGTAATAATTCATTATTAATAATTGATTAAAAATTATATTAAGTAATAATAATTAAATAATAAATAAATTAAATTTTAAATAAATTTAACATTGTAATAACGTACTATATAAGCGAACGTAATGCATAAACGAACGTAACACTTTTTAACATCTCGTAACAACAAATTTAAATAATTTAATAATAATATATTATATTAATTAAAATCAATCGGATTTTTTTTTTTAAACGTGTTTATAACTTTTTTATAAGTACGCGCATTATATCCCGGCTTATCGTAAACGTTATACTTTTATTTCTTAATTTTAACCTTTTTATAACGATTATTTTCAGCCGTTATTAATTATAACGTCCCACACCACTAAGCGCAACACATTAATGAGCGCAACACATTAATAAGCGCAACACTTTTTGGTATTCTATAACAACAAATTCAAATAACTTAATAACAACATATCGCATTAATTCAAATTAATCGGATTCTTTTTTGCTAGACATATCTATAACTTTTACACAAGTACGCGTATTATATCCAGGCTTGCCATAGACGCTACACTTCCGTTCCTTGGTCTTAACCCTTTTGCAACGACCCCCTTTAATTGTTGTTGGCTGCATTTTTTTATCACCCCCTTCTTTTTAAGCCAAAAAAACTTATCCCTTTTGTATAATAAGTATTCCTTCTTTTTAAAAACATTTGTTTTTAATTTTGTAACGTTTATTTAAAATACAGTTCGTTTTGCGTAATTAAACAGCTTTTTTCCGTTAAAGAATATTTTCGTATAAAAGTAATAAATTGCTTTTAATTAAAAGATTAACCGATTTAATTATTTTTGTTAACGAGTTACTTTGATAACTTTTAATCTATCTTTATAAATAACGTTTTTATTTCGTTATTTCCTTAATATTTCCAAAAAATTTTGCGGGCGAGAAACGAATAAAACCGGTAAAAATTAACGGGAAAACGGTTAGCGTAAATACAACTAAAGGAACTTCCAATTCGGAAAAAAACGTTATTAAAATTAAATAAAACAAAACCAGCTTTTACGAATCCAGATTTAATATTTTCAGAAATTATAGTAGCTTGGAACGCGTCGTAAAAGCCGGCAAGGAATTTTTTTTTAGCAATATAGGTATAATAACGTCGTATTAGGTTTTCGATATATAACGAATAAACGCGTTTTAAAATAAAAAAACAAAATACATCAAAAAGTTAAAACCGATATAAAAAATGCGCGGGTATATAAAGTATAATAATATCGTAATTCGCGTAATATTTTTCGAATTTTATCAAATAGTAACTTTCGTAACCGTTAAAAATAAAAAAACGTTTCGAACCTTTTATACGCGTCCGAATATATTTATTAAAATATTAAATTTATTTTAAACTTAATTTATTTATTATCTAATTATTATTACTTAATATAATCTTTTAATTAATTATTGGCAATAAATTATTACGGTACTAAAATTTTAAATAATTTTTCCTTATTATAATAATAAATAACGATATAACCTAATTTTAAAAATTAATAACCTGGATAATTATAACTTATTTTTTATTCCTTTATTACGTTGATTTAAATTTTTTACTTTTTTTGATATTAATAATTACTATATTCGTTACCATAAAAAGTTTTATTAAAAATTTAATCTCGTCGAAATTATAAATATCCTTTTCTGCGATACCGTATTTTGCAATAATAACCCGAACAAGTTCGAACTATTTACGAAATATTTCTAAATTTTCGGATAAAATCCGTTAATAATCGATCTTCCGATTTAAACGTGTTTAAAGTTTTTTTTACCGTCTAATAAATTTCGACGCCTAATTAACTTTAACGCATTCCGTAACGCGTTAAATAAGCAATAAATTCGCTATATCTTCAATATGCTAAAGCCGGATAGGAAACGTTCGTATATCTAGGTTAAAAATTCGATCAACAATCGATTTTTTTTCGGTCGGCGTTAATTTTTGCAAAGGAAAAATAATATCGGCTCGGGCGCATTTACCGGTAAAACGGTATACTAAAATAAAAAATAAGTCTTTATAAATAAAACCAAGCCTTTTATAATTAAGTTTCGGGTCTCGTTTTTTAGCCTAAATAGCTAGGTTTATTTTCGCTTCTTTTATAAGACGTTCCATAATGTTGGCGTTAAGAAATGGACGATTGAAAATAAGTAGTTAAGATAGCCAAAAAAGTGTTGCGCTTATTGGTATGTTGCGCTTACTGGTGTGGCACGTTATTTCTTTTATTATCTTCTTTTTCTTCGGCCAAAAAAGTTTAACCTTTTTATATAATAAATATTTTTCCTTCTTAAAATCGTTTATTTTTAATTTTCCGACGTTTATTTAAAATATGGTTCGTTTTACGTAATTAAATGTTTTTTTTCTTAACAAAAAGCGGCTTTATATAATAGTAATATATAACCTTTTATTACAAAATTAACCGCTTTAAGTATTTTTATTAACGAATTACTTTAATAATTTTTAATTTTTTTTTAAATACTATTTTTATTTTATTATTTTACGGATAATTTTAAGGGTTTTTGTAAAAGGTAAAATAAAACCGGCGGAAATTAACGAAAAAGCGGTCGGTATAAATATAATTAAAAAAATTTCGACTTGAAAGAAAACGTTATTAAAATCGAATAAAATAAAGATATTTTTTGCGAATCTAGATTTAATATTATCGGATATTATAATAACTTTAAACGTATTACAAAAGCCGGCAAACAAAAACTTTTTTAATAATATAAGTATAATAACGTCATATTAAATTTTCGATATATAACGAATAAACGTATTTTAAAATAAAAACGTAACATATATTAAAAAATTAAACCCGATACGAAAAATACGCGGGTATATAAAACGTAATAATGTTATAATTAATATAAGATTTTTCGAATTTTATTAAATAATAATTTTTATAACCGTCGAAAATAAAATAAAAAAACGTTTTAAATTTTTATACGTATTTAAATATATTTATTAAAATATTAAATTTATTTAAAACTTATTTCATTTATTATTTAATTATTATTATTTAATACGATTTTTTAATTAATTATCAATAATAAATTATTAAAATCCAAAATTCTAAATAATTCTTTTTATTATAATAATAAATAACGTTATAACTTAACTTTAAAAATTAATCATTTAAATAATTATAATTTATTTTTTATTTCTTTATTACGTTTATTTAAATATTTTATATTTTTCGGTATTAATACTTAGTATATCCGTTATTATGAAAAACCTTGTTAAAAATTCAGTTTTAATAAAATTATAAATATTTTTTATAATATTATATTTCGTGATTATAACACAAATAAGTTCGAATTGTTTGCAAAATATTTTTAAATTTTCCGAATAAAACTTATTAATAATTAACTTTTCCATTTAAACGTATTTTAAAAAAGTTTTACAGTTTAATAAAATTTAATACCTAGTTAATTTTAACGCGTTCCGTAATATATTACATAAATAATGTATTAATTATATTTTTAATATATTAAAGCCGGAGAAAAAACGTGTACGTATTTATATTAAAAATTCGGTTTATAATTAATTTCTTTTAGTTTACGTTAATTTCTGTAAATTAAAAATAATATCGGTTCGGACATATTTATCGGTAAAACGGTACATTAAGATAAATGATAAGACTTTATAAATAAAACTAAACTTTTTATAATTAAGTTTCGGGTTTCGTTTTTTAACCTAAATAATTAGGTTTATTTTTGTTTTTTTTTATAAGGCGTTTTATAATATTGGTATTAAAAATGGACGATTAAAGATAAATAGTTAGAATAGCTAAAAAAGTGTTGCGCTCGCTTATATGTTGCGCTTGCTTATGTGGCACGTTAAATATATTTAAACGCGTACGAAAAGTTTAAAATGTTTTCTTATTTTCGACGGTTACGAAAGTTATTATTCGATAAACTTGGAAAAATATTACGCGAATTATAACATTATTATGTTTTATATGCAGGTATATTTTTTGTATTAGCGTTAATTTTTTAATGTATTTTTTTAAAAGAAAAACGCGTTATTCGTAATATATCGAAAATTTAATACGATATTATTATATTTATATTACCAAAAAAGAATTTCGGCGGCTTTTATAACGCGTCTCCAATTATTATAACGTTCAATAATATTAAATCTAGATTTATAAAAGTTAGTTTTAAATTATTTAGTGTTAATACCGTTTTTTTTTTTCGTATTAAATTTTTTTAAATTATATTTACGTTTACCGTTTCCCTCTTAATTTTCGCTTGTTTTATTTTACTTATCGCAGAAATATTCAAAAATATCTATAAAGTAATAAAATAAAAACGATATTTACAAAAAGAAAAATTAAAAATTATTAAAGTAATTTATTTTCGCAGGTGCTCTCCGATCGCGTCATGTTAATTGACGTGTATATATATAGTATAACTTCGTATCGGCATCAGCTTGTATATAGCTAGATACCTAATAGCACTGACCTTGTATTAAAGTAATTTATTAACAAAAATATTTAAGTTTATTAATTTTGTAATAAAAAGGTATATACTATTATTATATAAAATTGCTTTTTTTTAAAAAAAACGTTTAATTACGTAAAATGAATTATATTTTAAATAAAAATAAACGTTTTTTTTAAAAAAAAAGAACATTTATTATATAAATAAAATAAACGTTTTTAACTTTAAAGAAAAGGGTAATAAAAAAATGCAATTAATAATAACGAAAAAGGATTATTATAAAAGGGTATCGTAAAAGGGTTAAAATTAAAGAACGGAAATATAGCGCTTACGGCAAGCCTAGATATAATGCGCATATTTATATAAAAGTTATAAATACGTTTAATAAAAAAATTCCGATTAATTTAAATTAATACGATATATTGTTATTAAGTTATTTAAATTTGTTATTATAAAGTGCGAAAATACGGCTCGCAAGCTTATTTAGCTTACAAGCTTGTATAAAACGTTAAAGTTATTTATTAATTACAATTTAAAATTATTTTAACTTTTTTTATTTTTATACAATATTTTATAAAATTATTATTATATTAAGAAATAAAATTTTTTATAATTAATATATTTAATAATAATAATTTTATCGAGTTCGTATAAAATTTGCTAATTAAGCCTAATATTTTGCATTTTGTTATTAGGCCCTATTTTTAAAATTTTGTTATTTTTGTGGAAAATTTTCTTAATGAGGTTTAGTCGATACATTTAACCCTTGCAGGTACTTCTAGAGCCTTCGGCTCTAGCCACGGCTGCGCCTGCGGCGCAGCCCCAACCTCAAAAATGGGGCCTGATTTTAGTGAGGCAATACGCACCCCCCAGCTAGCTAACACCACCTATTAACGCAACAGACGGCCCAATTCCTTCCGACCTCACTCCACTGTATCCGACAAAACCTACATGCTCAATATATTTCCGACCACCATTGACTATATATAACCCAGCTAATTACCATAGCCAAATCAACCCGATCATATCAAACAGACTACGCTATCAAATTACATCAATCGAGAACAATACCTCTCCGGGCACCTAAGCACCCCTGATATTCCCTCATACCAATCATGTTCCAGGGGGTCACGTGATTGCCTGCCCCTTTTCACAGCCCCACATCTTATTTTCAACTTCAACAAAGGCCATTGTTCTAGGGACCAATAATTATGGAATGTTTGGAACGTATGCTTTCGATGGGGGGCCAACTTATCGTGCATTTCACTACGTGCTCGCTTGGGTTGATGTTTTTTCACCTAAGACTGACTGTGCAGAGGCGATTGTGTCTAGTACGCTTTATCCACAGCATTTCTGACGTCAGAAGGAAGCGGTGCCTCTCGTACAAAGTTCAGCAGGAGAAAGTGAAATTGCTTAGACTATGCTATACATGGCTACAATGAGCCTGGTATGAATGGAGAAGTTTCTCGTACAGAAGACTTGCTAACGACCATGACTGATGGTACATCGAGCCCCTCTTTCCTTTTCCCGGATCGCCTAAGTCTCCACGATGACCCTTGATTTACAACCACTCCATATTAGCCCTGCCTTATCCACACGGTTTGTCAGAACCTTTGCCTAGTCTTTCCCACTTGACATGGCAGGCAGAGTTGATAGGCTCCTGAGGCCTCGGAAATGTTACAGTAGGAGATGCGCGGCCAGAGAGCCTAAGATGTGTATGACCTGATAACTGTTAGCTCACGAGTATTGCTTAAGTAAACAGCTGTGCTTACTAGGCAATAGACGTCCGCTTCATTAATATGGTAAGCGAGGTGCCTATAGGATCCCTCCGGCAAATAAGAGCAGTCAGAAATTCCTGACAGCTGTTAGTTTATGGTTTTCTGCATATGCTCAAGGGCTTGTACTCACTGCTCAGCGGATCTATGCCTTGGTGCTCTCAACGCATCAGCATCCCCAGCTCATTCGGAGCATAGCTCCGACACAGCCGGTATCTCAGCGCTTCAGAGCGGCTTCGACAGCTTGGAGTTGGGCCTCTGGATCCTTCCGCCACTCTTCCTCTGATAGGCCCCCCTTGGGCTCCACGGTCTTGCTCGCTTTCATTTTATCCGATCGCGAAATCCGTTTGACGATGAAAGTCGCTAGTTCAATGAACGCAAGGCCGAGCAGATAGCAAGCTGTTATCATGAGAATTGCGATTGTCATTGCCGTGAGGCCATGAGTGTTCTGCTCGAGGGACTTCAGGCCGTTCTCCTTGAAGTATCCCCACCAGGACCATGAGGCCTTTGCAGTGATAGCCCCGAACGTGGTGACGATAACTCCGATTCATACTGAGAGAATCGCTCCGACGAAGCGGCAGCATGTCACATGTTTCTTCTCGGCGGCACTTGGGCGGCAAATAGAGAGAAGAGCGGAGATCGAGTAAACGATGGAAAATACTGTGGTCATCCAGAGGTAGGCGAATACTAGCTTCGCGGTATGGGCGTCCGCGTCCATAGCGTTGTCCAAAAAGTAAGTGCGCAACTGCTGGTGAGCGAAGTGGGCGAAGTAGGCCGCCCCACCTGCCTGGCAAAGCAGAGCGACGCTTACGAAGACTCTGAAGATAATATCGCACATGGTGTACATGATCGTAGATGTGATTCGCGAATGCAGAAGATAGAGAAAGAATGCTTCAGAGATGGTCTGAAGTTTTGTTATGAAGGTTGTTGAGATGTGTGTACGAAGTTGAATGCAGACTCCATAGATGTAGGGCGAAGAAAACCTCTCTGTGAATACAGAAAGAAGAAATTTCACTGTCTAGGTAGTGTAGAAAGTTTTCCGGTTGCTTGAGTGCTGGGGTACTTAGATTTTCTGCCGCCCAGTACAATGAATCACGTGGGTGAGAGGGGAAAGCTCCGGATTATTAGATAAATCCTGTGGGATGTCTCCTGTTACTTGTATCGTGCCTACTCTTGAAGGAATCCGCAAGGGTCGGAAGGCTTGTTTGAGATGGTGACAGAGCACCTATTGTTCCTCTGGGTGCTTCCGTAGGCGGTTAACCATCAGTTGCTTCAGAAGTTCGCTGTCGGAAGGAAAGTGGATCGACAATAGGGAATAAAGATCTCTGAGGAAAGCCTCGTGATATTGAATGAAGAAGACGAGGTCGTGATCTAGGAGTTTAGAAGCAGTTGTGGTGGAGGAAGTCGGGAGAGATAACGTGTTGATCTAGAAAAGATTGGGAAGTAATGAGAAGAGTCAGATGGTCGGAGCCCAGGATAAGTGGGTCGAGCGCGTACTCATTACTCGGACAATTGGAAAGATAATATTTGAAAAGTAGAACGGTGATTTGTCATGTCTATATATGTTCGGGCTGGTTGCCCCTAGATATTTGCCATTGGGGTAAGCGATGAATAGGGCTTTCAGAAGAATTTATTGGGTATTTGATGGTGCTAGGTCGTAAATTCTCCCTAAACATTTGGAACTTGTTATTTCGTCTGGTATAACTCCATTAACGTGTACTTGGAGAGTGCCAAACTCGCAGGAGGCTTGATATTAAGGGAATAGATATAACCCTAGTAAGCTCTGAGATGCAAGTAAGCGTCCTGGGTCCCTCGGAGGCTCTGTGTTGTGACTTAACCGATTTTTCTAGCCCGCCTTTCCCAGATCCTCCCGCAGCTGCACAGCCAAACTAACATCCACGCACACAAATGTCTCAACCCCCTTAAGCTCCGAATCAAACTGTGCCAAGAGGTAGCCCGTCGCCTGCTGAAAGTTAAACCTTGGTCCTTCGTCAATGTCTGGGCGTCCCAACTTACTGTAGACTGGCTCACTTTGCGCCTCGCGAGAGTCGCAGATCCTCCGTGTGTCATGAGCGGTCGCTTAGACGAATGGGGTTTCCCTGGCCTTTGGACCCAAGTCCATAGATCGAAGTTGAGCCTCGACATCTTTCAGCTTCGCCTAATCCATACCGTCTTGCCCATTCGCTGGGCTCCTGGAACATTTGGCTAATCCACTTGATACGAAAATGAACGCCGGGAGGATGAGATAGCCAGCGCTTAGCGCCAGGAGCGCAACCATCATCCCCGCCAAGCCATGGCAGTTCCGAGCCAGAGCGTCCTGGCCGTTCGTCTCAAACTGCTTCCACCAAGTCCAAGCGAGCTTCGCAGTAATCACCGCGAAGACGAGCATAGCTATGCTGATGACAGCTGAAATAACCCGGGAGAAGACGCCGCTGCAGGATAGCTACTTCTTCTGCTTCTCGGATGAGACTCCTTTGTACAGGGATCCCAAACACGCTACTAGACTGATACTACCGAGAACTGCGGAGACGCAGAGGTACACGTAGATCAGGCGAGCTGTATAAGCCTCGCCATCAACCTGGGCGTGCTCGGTGAGGTAGGGCCGGAGCCGGTGGTTGACAAGAAGGCGAAATACGCTGATCCGCCGACCTGGCAAAGAAGCTCGAGGGCGAGGAAGATGCGGAGGGGGTTGTTCAGAGCGGATTCCATCGTCGTGGTAGAATATTAAGAGTAGTGAGTGGTTTTTTATGCGGAGAGGGTGTCTTCTCGTAAGTTGAGTAACAACTTTCTCGTATCTTGAATGTATGAGCAGTATGAGATCTGATAGTGTCCCGCCTAGTGTGGGGCCTCACACTTTTCAGATCCGACATGCAGATAGATCCGCTCTCGGCTGTAGAACTAGAGACGGTTAATAAGTTTGCAGAATCTGAATAGAACGAAAGTTTTGTGTAAGAAGCCGAAGCTACTAGAAGTCAGGGGGTTTAATCCGGGGATATTGACTCACGCCCTCTGAAGAAGCAATGTCGCACGTGACTACTGCGCCTTAGACCACGTTTTGCTTCAGTAGATAGCTGCCAGTGTTGTAGCTTCCCTTGGAGGGGCGGAAGGGATCTCAATTGTAAGAAGAAATCTTCGCCGAAGACCCCAAGAGTCGACAACGACAGACTTGGAGTGGAAGAAGCTCGAATATGATAAGACGAGCTAGAAGAACCTTCAGCTGAAGGATGAAGATGGACACTGCAAGGCGCAGGTAGATGGGAGATGGGAAGTGAAGACCGGATTGAGATTAAGGTTGAAGTTGAGACGTAGAATGGCTTGCAAATAGTTTTCTTGGGCAACCGAAGGAGGTGACTGGTAGATATGTGCCAGTGAGCAGTGCGTGGTAGGTGCACGCAAGAAAGCGAAATATCGTCTCCCTAATTACGCATCGCGTGGTATATTAGATCGTAGAATAATATACATACTGTGGGAGCTCACGAAAGCACGTGTCTTCCCGTTGTCGTGTCTCATTGCCGCGCTCCTCCCTGGGGGTTTAGTTGCCTCATTCCACGGGGCAACAGAGATGTGGTAAACCCAGCGGACTAAGAGCCGTTGATGGACCCTCGATACATATATAACCTTACTGCCGTGGGTCGTAGAGCGCGTATCCCCCTCGGAAGAAGCTTCGCGGCGTATATAACAATTTTAAGGAGTGTCAGGGGTATAGGATATATGTTACCGGGAATGGGAGCAACATGCTACTTGTATTTGCGAAGGAAGCGCACATTATGTGTGCTTATAAAACGATTCTATTCAGTAAACTTGTTTCCCTTGCACAAACTGATTGTCCTGACCAAACTGCCCCGTCAACTAGACCGATCAATCACTACAACCCTGCGCCCAGACAACATCCCCAACCCCACATGAGCCCCTTAATCAACTCCCTCCGGAAGATTACGCGCTTCCTATCCCAGGGTTAGCATCGGTTAGCCGACTGTGACAGGGGATATTGACTTACTAGAGCATGATGTTCTGCATTAAACCGTAAATGTCTCTTATCCTTCGGACTAAAATCCATGGCCTGGAGTCGCACCTTAATGCTTTTCAAACTTAGGCGTCATGAGCTGCTGACATTTTGTCATCCGTACTGCCCCGAAGCTTACCATACCCCAAAAGCATTTGACGACTTCGCTAGCCAGGATATCCTATCTATCCCGCTCAAATGACTTCCACAATATCCAGGTAGTTTTAGTTATGTGGACTGCGAGCGTAATCCTGGCGACGCCGACGTAAGTAGTAGTAAGCCGAGACACGATACCGACGTCTAATTGCTTCTTCTACGTCTGCTTCCAATTCTAGGTGAGAATACCGTTGCATCAGAACGCAAGGGTCATAATGGAACTAATGCTTGCGAAAACCGCCGAGGTACAAAAGTAAGCGTAAACTTATCGAGCGGCACGGAGGTCGTCGTTATCCAGGAAGCATTTGGCAAAGTACAGGCGGAGCTAACAATTCACAAAACTCGCAAAGCAAGCGGAGAGTCTACAGAGAAAACGAGGTGGATGGTGAAACAGTTGTGAATAATGTCACTTAAAATCGAATATGTAATTAGCTGCGACAGGAAGTTCACACTACCAAGGAAATTGCTGTTTTTCCTCCCTATTTTGCGAATACGGTGGTAGCTTAATAGAAGAGTTTGGAGTTATTCTGAAGTATCCGCTTAATACGTGGAGGAGAGAGATACCTTTACTTCTGTGTGCGTAGAAGAGAAGGATGTTGTAGGGACGAAGATTCGGACGTGACTCGAGGTGCGAGATCGCGAAGATGTTGTGTACTGGTACAGGCGTACCGGGAGTGGAGAGGTTAGGTGACCGTGGTGTAAGCGCCGTAGGCTATCTTCGGGTGTGGAAATAGTAGGCGCTGCCGAGTGAAGTCTCTGAAGAGCACGACAGGATGTCTGAACAGAGAGAAGAATTGCTACTAGCACAGCTCAGCACTGAAGGGTACAAGCTGAGAGAGGATGATTCCCAGTCTCGGGGGGAGGGGGGGGGGG
>QJOA01000165.1:0-113250 GCA_004155915.1 Monosporascus sp. CRB-9-2 | reverse complement strand
AATAATAATAATAATAATAATAATAATAATAATAATAATAATAATAATAATAATAATAATAATAATAATAATAATAATAATAATAATAATAATAATTATAATAATAATAATAATAATAATAATTATAATAATAATAATAATAATAATAATAATAATAATAATAATAATAATAATAATGGTTAGTACACTGAGTTAGCGGCCCAGAACACGTTGTTCTAAGCTGGATTTGTCAGCTGTCTTTTGTACGTAGCAGGTTGTCTAAGTCTTAGCGATTAAAGTAAGCGACACCTAAACTTATAACTACTGAGCTATTAAAACTATACTAATATACGGTATAATAATATCATAAGGTTTTATTAATTATTATAAACTTTTAAAATCAAGTATTTTTAAGCGTTTTATTAAGTTAAAAAAATATAATTAATTAATAATAAAAAAGATTACTTAAAGATAAGCGGTTTTTTTCTTACTTTAAATATATCTTAAATTATAAACATTGTAAAATATAATTAAAAGATTTTACATAATAATAAATTAACTTACGTTACTATAAATATAATAATATCTTAATTTTTAAAAGAAATATTTTCAAAATTAAAAGTGTTTTATATATATAACTTAACTTGTAATTTATCATATTTTTAACAGTTTTTCTAACCTTTTAAAATATAAATTATTTATTACGTTTTTATTAAAATAGAATATAAGTTTATGTTAAATATTATATATATATTTAACATTTTCTTATCGTTTTAAGTTACTCTAAGTTCTGTATATATATTTTAAACTCGTTTATTAATTACACTATTTTTGAAAATAAAGCCTAAAATATTATAAAGAAATAAATTAAGAACATTATAATTATTCGTATTAAAAATTTAGTATGAAAAAAAGTATTACTAATTATATGTTCGTATATTATAATAAACGTTTTCGAAAAGTTTTAAAAGATTTAAATAACTAAATAATTCTATATATTATATCTACTTAAAAGTTTTATTTGTTAACTTAATATTTATTATTAATTTTATTAACAAAGTCTTTTTAAAAAAAGTTCATATAATATTTATGACATTTTAATAATTTTTATTTTATAACTTTATAAGTTTAGCTTTCTAAACGATTAAAGCTAACTTGGCATTATTTTTTAACACTTTTAAATCTTTTATTCGCCGCTTTTTTATATAAAATTTCGTTTTATAACTTAATTAAAAACATTTTATATGTAAAAATATCTCGATTAATGTTAGTATATTTACTAGAAAATTCTTAAGTCTTTATATTATAATAACTAATAACGTAACAAGTATACGATAGTGTTGAAAATATAAACGAGTTATTATTTTTAGAAAAAGACTATTATTTTTAATTTTAATTATAAGATTTTAAATACTAATAAAATAAAACGTTTTATTGAAGAAACTATAATATGTTTAATTGCTTAAGTTAAAATAAAAGTCGATATTTAATTTTTTTATACAAGGTCGAATAGGTTTAAACCCTATTTTTTAAGCTTAGTCAAATATATAGAAATTTATTATACGATATAATTTATACGATAAATGTTATACTTAATATTTTCGAATTCGGTAATTAATTATAAATTTTAAGATTAAAATAAATTAATACCTTAATTTTAAAAAGCCTTACTTTAAAACTACCTAATATATAATTGCCAATAAGCTTTAACCTTAATAAACCTTATGTCCGTTAACTAAGTTCGATAAAGTTAAACAATATAACTTAGAAAATATTAAGCATTACGCAGTAAACCTTAAAAATAAATCTTAAAAGTAAATCTTAATTACGTATAAAAAGCTGGCATTTTTCCAAACTCTTACCAGTTTTAATCGTTTCCATAACTTCTTAAATTACATAAATATTATACCGCGCAAATTTAAATACGTAATACCGTTAATCTAAAATTATAAGATTATTATGAAATCCGTTTTATTAACGGTATATAAATACCATAAAATTACCGGACGAATTAAAATTATCGATATTATTATCGATTTAAAAAACCCTTTCCAAAACGATCGAGTTCGGCTTTTAATTTTCGAATATAATTTAAATCGCGAAAATAACGGTAGCTAATTTTTATAAAAAGATATACTGAAAAGTATGACGATTGTAAAGGTATTATTAACGAAATTAAAAAAGCAAGTTAATAACAAGTTCGAAAATTTTAAAGTTCCGATTTTGAAACGATATAAAGAAAATTACGAACGGTAATTTGCTCGGTTACTCCGGATTGCGAAAACCGTCCAGAACTTAACAAAAAATAACGTAAACAAAAGTTACGAAAGGAATAGATTTAGTAAAGCCTAGGAATTAAGGTAGCAATTTATTATTTTATCTAATTTTGTCTACACGGTTACGTTTCCTTTAGGGAGAAAATATTTATATATATATAACTTTTTTAAATTAGCTTTAAAAGCCCGGTATTACAATTAATACGTTAGAACCGATATTACATTTAATTTATAAAATTTAAAGCTAATTAAAAGAAATTAATTCTTAATTTAATTCTTAATTTCAATACGTAAATATTTTTTTTCTACTTTGATACGTTAAAAATATAGTAAATCTATTTTTTACTAGATATATTATATAATACGGCGAGATTAAATAAGCGTCGAACTTTATTAAGCGGCTAAAAATATAAACCGTATTTAAAACAAGAAAGGTAATTATTAAAGAATATTATATTACGATTTAAATATATTGATAACTTTAACAAACTAAAGATTTTTGATATCGAATATAATAATTATAACCAAAAAAAACTGAAAAAACTAGAACAAAGATAATTAAAGAAAATCGAAAATAGGTTACAATTATATAAATTATTAACGTTTAAAGTTAAGTTCTATTTTTATTAATTTAATAATACAAGTGATTATAACTTCTTAAAGCGAAAAAATATGCGATAATTTAAATAAATGTTTAATGTTTATTATAGTATATATATCATGTTTAAAATATATGTAATTTTCGACAAATATATATTAATATATTTGACAAAAAAGAAACGTTTATTTATTTTTTACGGTTTCGAAAATTATTATTAAATAAAATTCGAAAGATATTACGTAAATAACGGTATTATCACGCTATATATATCTATTTATTTTCTATTAGCTTTAAACTTTTAACGTTTTCTATTATTTCGTATTAAAATACGTCTATATATTTTCTATCGAAACTTTAATATAACGAACTTATATTTATATTCTAAAAATAAGATTTCTCTTTCGATTTTTATAATGCGTTTAAAGTCGTTATAATATTCGAAAAAATTAAATCTAGATTCGAAAAATTAAACTTATTTATTTAATTTTAATATCGCCCCTTTTAAATAGAACTTTTCTTTAATTATACTTGTACTAACTGTTTGCACGCTTATTTTCGCCGATTTAATTCTTCTTTTTTCCGCAAAAATCTTTAAAAATATTAGTAAAGTAATAAGATATAAACGTTACTTATAAAAACAAAGTAAATATTCTCAAGAAAATTATCGTCATAAATAATAAAATCGGTTAGTTTTATATATTAAAAATAACTTGTTATTTTATATAAAGTTGGTTTTTTATAAGGAAAAAAAATTAATTATACGAAACTAATTTATGTTTAATCAACGTTAAAAATTGAAATTATACTTCGTTTTAAAAAAAAAATTATTATATAAAATAAAGGCCTTTAAGATTTACCTTTAAAACTTATCTTTAAAGCTTATCGCGTAAAGCTTAATATCTTCTAAACTATATTAACCCTGTCGAACCGTAGAACCAGCGGGTATAAGATTTATCAGAGTCGAAGCTTATCGACAACTACGTATTAGTCGGCTTTAGAATAAAGCTTCTGGAATTAAGATATTAATCTATCCTAACCGTAAATCCTATTATTAATTATCGTATTCGAAAATATTAAGTATAATATTTATCGTATAAATTATACCGTTTAATAATTTTCTATATATTTAGCTGATCCTAGAAAATAAGGCTTGAACTTATTTAACCTTATATTATATAAAGTAAATGAACTTTTTAAATTAAATAAAAAAGAGGCAATAAAAAATACGGCTAATAAAAGGTAAAAATAACCGTTATAAAAGAGTTAAATCAAAGATATAAAATTATAGCGTTTATAGCAAGCTCGTATATAATACGCATATATATAAATAACTTTCAATACGTGTAGCGAAGAGAAAACTCTACTAATTCTAATCGATTTAATATATTACATTTAATTAATTCAAGTTTATCATTACAAGCTATTCAAAGACGGCTTACTCGCTTATTTGGCTCGCTCGTTTTTTAATATATTACTGCTTTTAACTTAACATATTTACATATTAGTATTTTTATAATCGCTGTAATTCTATCTTTGTTATATTTAAACTTACGTAACAAAAGATTTTCGCACTTTAAAGCTCTTATCGAATTCAACCTATATATCGAAGCTAAGTATAAATAAGTATTTTATAATAAATTTATTATTTATTATAAAATGGATAAAAAAACAATTATCTACAAAAAAGTTTTTGAACGTAAATTTCTATAACGCTTATAACGTTACGATTTAGAAAAGCTTTAATAAGGAGATTATTATTAATATCGATTAATAATTAAAATATATAATTATATTAAAATCTGGTTAAATTCTTTTAAATTAAAAATCAGATTTTATATTAAATTTAAAACTACGTTTTTATTAGGTTTTATAATGCTGATAATAATTTTAAAGAATTTATTTACTTTATTTACTTTTAAAATATATATAATAATATTTTAAAACATATTAATATCACGTTTTAATTAAGCTTGAAATACAATGTTAACTTATTACTTAAAATAAAAATATATTAAAAGTTGTATTTAAATATTCTTAATAATTTTTATTAATATAGTGTAAATAATTTAATTAATAAAATTAAATAGAGATTTATTAATTTTAAATTTTATAATTGTTAATATATTTCTTATTTTCTTTTATATTCGATAATTTATTCTTTGTTATTTTACGAATATTTTTTATATATTTCTTTGGTATTTATAATTACTTTAATATTAAAGTTTCAAAGCTTTTAATTTGATAAATTATTATTTACTACTTGCTTTGATTTAAAAAAGAAATATAATTAATTACGTATTAATAATCGTTTTATAATTATAATTATTTTATAAATAGTTTATAAATATTTCTCGAAATATTTATTATTAGTTTTATTAATTCGAATTAACCTCGAAAAAAAATTGAAATTGAATTAATTAAAAATTTATTAATAATAAATTATATATATATATATATGTAATTACGTAAGCTTTGTTTTTTATTGTTATAGCCAGTATTATGTTGTCGTCGAAGAGCTACAGGCGTTATAAAGGGGCGCATACAAAAAAGAGGTGTGTGATTCAGAAACTAAGTGGGGCTAGGACATCCTGATTGGAAATTGAAGTACTTTCAAAAATCAGTTCAATAGCAAGCTCGTCCAGCCACATCTTTTCATTTATCCTCTCGGCTGTCATAGCCGGCTTTTGTACTATGGTATCGGGCAAAAGTTTACACTGTCATGTAGCTGGGGGTCGCGCCCCATAAACCACGCTACCTAATTTAGATGTAGCCTTTACATAGGTTAGTCCTTCAGACATAACAACAATTGCAACGCGTTTCCAATCTATATAGAAGCCTAAATTAAAGGTTGGTTATTACTAAGTAGGCCTTATGACCTACATACCTAGCAGTGTTTTCAAACTTACCATAACATCATTGTAATTACTGTGTATTGTAGTATTTTATCTACGGGCAAGTAAGGCTTGTAATAATGAACTACAGGCTCAATCGTATTCACTTGGATTTATTGAACTTGGTGTACATTTATCTGAAATTGGACCACAGATAACGCACGTTGCATACTGTGGTACGTCTAGGATTGTAATAAGACCCATTAAGGGAGCACGAGACTGAGCTCGTCCTCGCCATTCGTAGGGTAAGTTACCCGACAATATATTATATTTAGCCACTCAGGCATGCATCAGAATACGCTGGGCTGACTTCGACATTCTAAAACATCTCAACTTTGACTGAGCTGTCGAAACACTATTCGCTGTTGAACTTGTAGAACAAATTTTGAACTCCGTACTTTAAAGAAATTATAATACAATAGGTAATACTTATACAGGTAGTTATAAGTACCAAAAAGAAAATGGCAATCCTTAGGTTAGTAAAGCAAATTAATCCAAAACAAATATCACTTATTGTAATAGAATTAATTGACCACAGCTGGATATCGGCTTTGGGCAGTCCGGGAGCGCGGGGGTTTCGAGGTGTAAACACCCCCCGCTATTTGAAAGTAATAGATCACTTTTGAAACAGCTTTAGAATGTTAAAGGGGGTAAGTCTCGGGTGTAGAATTATGAAAGATAACCCGCTCGAAAGCAGTCAAGAACAATGTAGGTAAGCAGGATTTCGTCCGTCTGAACTCGGATAACATCCAGGCAGACTGCGAGCGGGGTCGGCGATGTGTAGTTTGATTGTGACCGCAGCACTACGTCTTTACGTAGTAGTAAACCTCCCCCATCAACAATTCCTTTAACCAACCATACGTATCTCAACAAATGGTAATTTGCATGCACGTAGCTAAACCCTCGCCCTCCCACACCTTTCCCACCTACAAAAACACACAGAAACGGAGAGATCAATCAGAACAGCAACTTCGACCCCGAATTGCCACCCGTATCTTCACACAATTCCAGGATTTGCAGTGACGTGAGGTATATTCTTGAGACGCAGTTTAATACTGACCTACTGGAACTTTGTTCGCCTTTCCCAACAATACTCCTTGTGTACATGGAGGCTGTGTCCGCCAAGGTCTCAGCGACGCCCTTAAACGCTGTTGAGAATGAGATACCGTATTATCTTGAAAGTGGGTAGCACTCTTTTTTTATTCGCCCACACTGACCCAATCAATTTCTGCAGGAAAAGTTACCTTTAGCTACACGTACCAACACCGGTTATTGTTACAAATTGCAACATTACACTTTGCGCAACGAGACCTCGTTGATGGCGCTTTTCAGCTACATACAGCGTTATCGCCTGCACTTGTAAGCCCACGCGCCGCATACCATAATAAGAGTTCCCTAAATAAGCCTGACGCTTCGAAGAGGTTTTTCTAAAAACCCGTCTGTATTAATTAATAGGATTTTTATATTACCAGTAATATTATTAACGTCGACATTTAAAGCACCTTCTCTGTTACATTTCTTTAAAGTAGCGCAACTTAGTAGGGCCTGAGTGGGTCTCCTAGCCGGTTACAGTCCGCTTAATTTCCGTTTTAGGCTTAGGACCCGCTAAAAAGTTGTCGTAGTAAACGCCTCTAGCCTTCCGTCATCTTTCGTAATTGACAAGCTAAGGGCTTGGCGCAGATCGGTGGCAACACCTTTTTTCCAAAATCCGTCATACAATTTGTATGTAATTCGCACTTTGGTTCTTGAAGCCTTTGCCCTCGTTCTAACGTAGCAGGTAGTTGACACAAAAATTCGCGCACTTTCAAATACACCGTCCAACGACTCCTTGAATAATAACTTATTAGTTTCAATAGATGAGTATATACGGAAAGCTCTAGGCTGTTCTCAATTATTCCCTTTGTATAAATATTAATTTTTTTCGATTTTTATATCTTCTATTTTCATATTAAAATCGGCTGTAAAGTCTTTAGATCATTTGGGACGCGCGAATTTTTTGTGTCAACCACCTGCGTAGTAAGCTTGCGAACAAAGTGGACGAGGGTTATTGTGTCGTCCATCCGTTCCCTTAGAAACCAATTTCCGAATTTTTTGAAATCTTAGCGCGTCTTAAATAGGACAGTAAAGGTAAGCGCACCATACGGCTCGTACGTATGGGCCCGTCTCCAAGACCCCTGCCAATTCGTATGGCCCGTGCTAGACCAGGTCATGCCCTAAAGTCCTAGAAGCCCTAGAAGCCCTAAAAGCCCTTGAAGCCCTAACTAGTCGCCGACCTGGTAGCCGCGACGTTCAAGTGCCGGAAGCCCAAGAAGCCCTGGAGCCCTGGAAACAGCCCTGGCTACAGCCCCGGCTACAGCTCTGGAAACAGCCCTGGAAACAGCAGTTAAAACGAGGGCTATTGGGCTACGATGCCCTCGAAGCCGAGACGCACGACGTGCGCGATCCAATGCGCCAGCACTTGGGAGCAAGCGGAGTGCGCCGAAGGCGGCGAGCAGCGTCTCGTTTCGTAGTTATATAATGCTTTATAAGTTGTTTTAAGCGAATATCATAATAATTATTATGGTATTAAAGCAGCTATTTATATAATTGCCGCTATTTTTTTCTAAATAATATTTTTTTTATTTTCTAAAAAGTTTTACTAAAGTATTTTTTATAATTATTTTTAAGTTAACGTATAATATAAAAAAGCTGCACGTATAAATAAGCTGCGTAAATTGTCGTATTTTATAAAAACAAATTTATATTAAACAATTATAATATATTAATTAATTTAAATTAATGATATTTTTTATCGTTAGCCGTATTTATAGCTTTTTTATAAGTACGCGTATTTTGTCCGAGTTTGCTATAAATGTAATATTTTCGTTTCTTTTTAACTGTTATTAGCTGCATTTTTTTATTACTTCCTTTTTTCTGAGTTTAAAGGGCTTACTTTTTAATATAATAAGGATTTTTTTTTCTTGAAAAATGTTTATTTTTAATTCTTTAACGGTTATTTGAAATATAGGTCGTTTCGCGTAATTAAACGTATTTTTCCGAAAAAAAGCGGTTTTATATAAAAGTAATATATAACTGTTTCTTATAAAATTAATCAATTTATATATTTCTATTAATAGATTACTTTAATAATTTTCAATATCTATTATAAATAACGATTTAATTTTGTTATTTTACGGATGTTTTTAAAGGCTTTACGAGTAAGAAAATAGAACTAGTGGAAATTAACGGAAAAATAATTAAAGCAAATATAATTAAAAAAAAGATTTAAATTCGGAAAGGATATTATTAAAATTTAATATTACTAACTATTACAATAATTTTAAACGCGTTATAAAAGCCGACAAAAACAAAATTTTAAGTAATATAAATATAATAACGTTACATTACGTTTTCGATATATAAAGAATAAATACGTTTTAAAATAAAATAATAAAATATATTAAAAAGCTGAAAACGATACGAAAAATACGTAAATATATAAAATATAACCATACTATAATTAATCTAAAATATTTTAAATTTTATTCAATAATGATTTTTATAAGCGTTAAAAATAAAGAAAACGTCTTAAACTCTTTATACGTATTCGAAAATATTTATTAAAATATAAAATTTATTTTAAACTTAATTTATTTATTATTTAAAGATTATTATTCAAGACGCGCTTTTAATTATTTATTAATTAGAAGTAATTATGATATTAAAATTTAAAATAACTTTTTTTCATTATAATAATAAAAAAGGATTTATTTTAAGTTTAAAATTAATAAAGAAAGGTGTTGGAGCTTGGTAGGGTTCTCGAACCAATCAAAAATTCTCGTGTACTTTTATTTGTTTACTAAGTAAAAGGCCGAATAAAAACATTCTTATTAGGTAGTCCTTAAAGCTACTTTAACGCTAATTTCTATATTAATTAGCTGGTAGCTTTTTTATTAACTTTACGGATATATAATGCCGTCTTTATTACGTATATATATTTTTAATACTATTATTTAAATGCTTTCGCCGTTTAATTATTTTTAAATAAAGCTCTTATTATTATTTTTAAAAGATGCAGTTATATTAAAACGTAATTACCGTTAAAAAGTAATATAAAAAGAACTTAAAAAATAATCGTAATATTAATAAAAGCAGTAATATCTTATAAAATATATTATATTTATATAAAAAACGTTAGATTTTAAATAGGTTAGATCAGTCGAAAGTATTTGACTAGGATGTTTAACTTACCTCTAAGACGTAGTATTATCATGTCTCGACCTCTCTAATTAGGTTTTTTATTCGGCCAGCCTATTGGTGCGGTTTTTCGGGGTGTTCCCGGTCGCGTTGTTTTCCTCAACGTGTATGTATATAGTGAACTACGCGTCAGCGTATATATCTCGATACCTTATAATAGTACTTAATTATATATATATTTTTTTAATAACTTTAACTTTATTAAATACATTAAAAATACTTTTAAAGTTATAATAATGAGATAAAATAAAGCTGTATTTTAAAAATATTAAAAAGTAATAAAGAAATTAATAAAAATATTTTTACATACAAAATATATAGGTATATATATACTAGCTGTTAAGAAAATCTAATAAGGAGGCAGAGATACTAATTAAATATATCTCTGTAATATATAGGTACGGTTTAAAGGTAGTAGCGTTTATCTCCGGAGATAAAGCGCTTTCCAGTTCTCCGTTCTAATACCGCTACGTTAAAACAGCTTCTATTCGGAAGTACTTAAGTAGTTAATATAAAAAGTCGCTCGTTTTAAATAATTTAAAGATTTTATCGCCGACTTTTATTAAGAATATAACATTTAAAAATAGAAAATAAAAAATCCTAGTTACGCAAAGAGAATAATTGAAAAAAGCCTAGAGCTTTTCGTATATACTTATCTGTTAAAACTAATAAGTTATTATTTAAGAAGTCGTTGGACGGTTATTTAAAAGTGCGCGAATTTCTGTCAACCACCTGGCACTCAGTTCGTGACGCTAACGATGTACGTGGGCATCGAGGCGGCATCATGTGTCAGCTAGCTGAGGGTGTACAGCGCACCCATATACGAAAAGGCCACCTACTGATCGGCGTATATATGTTCCGTGGCTAAGCTACTTAAAAGGTTGTACTATGGTATCAGGGATAATTTTTACACACTGTCAGGTAGCAGCGAGTCGCACTAGTAGCTACGCTACCCAAATTAGGTGTAGCTTTTACATTGGTCAACCGCAGGTATATACGAAAAGTTGCAGCCCTTTGCAGCAGCTCCTAGTCCAAGGTAGGTTAATACTAGGTCCGTCTCGTGGCCCACATATCTAACAGTGTGTTTAAAATTACCCCTAACACTATAGTACGTGCGCGATAGCACATGCAACTAGCCTAATACAACACACAACTGATGTCCCCTATATCTGACAACATGCATCCACAAAGTTAATGGGAAGCTTGCAACAAATTATTATGGAAATTAGCATTGTGCGGTCCCAAGAAGTACTTGGCATGGATGTTCTTCTTCGGCCTGGTACTCAGTTGTCCGTTTTTATTCACCGAGTGCGTGAATAAAGAACTCATCCGAATACTTGGATTCAGCTTAGGGTGTACAATGGATACTCAATAGGTACTCACGAACTACCCACGACCGTGGGTGGGTACTCGTAGGTGGTCTTGGCGTTTTTCCAAAAATACCTACCTTTACCTACCCACGAACTAACTACTCACGGCAGGCGCTGGACAAAAAAAACGGCGTACCTCACCTGCTCCACCTCATTTCCACGGTATATTCCGCATATTAACAAAGATTTAATAGCGGTAACTTAATAACATGATAAAATTAAAGCCTTAAAAACGTTATTAATAATAAGTTTAAGTATTTATCTAATAATATATATATTAACCTCCGCAATTAAATATATTCTATTACCGTTAAAGCATAAATTTAAAGTAATTTTATTAATGCTTTTTTAAATTCGTAAGCCTTTAATTTTATTACGGCGTATAATAATATATATCTTTATTTATATATAAAATAATTATAAAAAGTAATAAAAATTTACGAAAAGTATTATAATAATTAAAAGCCTTTACTTTTTAATATATAACGAAAAAAAAAATTTATCGCTATTAATTTCGTCATTAAACTAAAAGTAAAGTTAGCGTATATAGGTGCGATTATAGCGCTTTGAGTAGAGTGCGCCGTTTTTAGTAGCCTGAGCCTGCCACGGATACCCGTGGGTATTTTTGAATACGTATCAGGTTATTAACACAAAAATTCACGCACTTTCAAATAACCGTTTAATGATTCCGTTAACAACAACTTACCAATTTAAATTGTCTTACTAAAATCAGGCCCCATTTTTGAGGCTGAGGCTGCGCCTGCGACGTAGCCGTAGCTAGAGCCTTCGCTTTAAAAGTACCTGTAAGGGTTAAATATATTAATTAAACGTTGTTAAGAAAACTTTCTATAAAAAAACAAAACCTTAAAAATAAGGCCTAATAACGCGGTGTAAAATATTAAGGTCGATGATAGCATTTCCTATATATATTTTTAAAAATTTATTAACGTATTAGACAAGCGAGCGAGCCGTTTTTTGGCATCTTATAACAACAAAATTAATTTAATTTAATATAATACTTTAAATCGATTAAGATTATTCGGATTTTTTTTCGCTAAATGTATTTATAGTTTTTTTATAAATATACGTATTATATCCGGGCTTATTATAAACGTTATATTTCCGTTTCTTTATTTTTAGCCGCTGTCGGCCGTACTTTTTTATTACCCCCTTTTTTTTCTGCCAAAAAAATTCGGTTTTTCTATATAGTAAATGTTCTATTTTTTAAAAAACGTTTATTTTTAATCTTTCGACGTTTGTTAAAAATGTAATTAATTTCGCGTAATTACCCGGCCTTTTATTTAAAAAGAATAATTTTATATTAAAGCATTAAATAGTTTTTATTAAAAAAATTAACCGATTTAATAATTTTTGACGCGAGTTACTTAGTAATTTTTAAAACCCAATTTTTTTTTATAAATAACGTCTTTATTTCGTTATTTTATGAATATTTTTAAAGGTTTTCGCGAGTAAAAAACGAATAAAATTAACGGAAGTAAAAAAAAAAAAGGTCGGCCTAAGTATAATTAAAGGAATTTTTAATTCGAAAAAAACCTTATTAAATCGAATAAAATAAGTTCAGTTTTCGTACACCCAGATTTAATATTATCGGACGTTATAGCAGCTTTAAACGTATCGTAAAACCAAAAAGAAAATCCTTTTATATAATATAAATATAATAACGTCGTATTAAATTTTTGATATAGAACATATAAACGCGCTTTAATACGGAAAAACAAAATACGTTAAAAAGTTAAAGCCGATAAGAAAAATAGGTAAATATATAAATCGTAATAATGTCGTTATTTGCGCAATATTCTTCGAATTTATCGAATAATAATTTACGTAACCGTCGAGGATAGAAAAACGTTTTAATTTTTTCGTACGCGTTCTTATATATTTATCGAAATATTAAATCTATTTTAAATTTAATTCGTTCGTTATTTAATTATTATACCTTATATCAAACCTTTAATCGAGTAATAATTAAGATTTTTAATATTAAAAACTAGACTAATTTTTTTTGTTAAAATAATAAATAAAAATAAAGCTTAGTCTTTTAAATTAATAATTTATATAATTATAATTTATTTCGAATTCCTTTATTACGTCTATTTAGGTTTTTTACGTCTTTTAATATTTATAATAATTATGCTCGATATTGAAGTGGAGTGGGGAGTAGGAATGGGTGCAGCTGCTGCCGCAGCTGTGGCTGCATACTACTGCAGGACGCGTCAGCTACAGCTTCTAGCTGTTTCCATCTGCTTCGCCGCTGGGCATCTCGGCAATCAACTCGACTATGGCCAGTAGGTCGGTGACGTCTATATATTGCTGACCTGACAACCTTTGTATCTAGTCTTTCAGAGACCAAGGCATTCCATAGCAAGTAGCGACGTCCGACATTTCTTCCTCCCAAGCACCGATCAAGATGTTCTGCGTACAACAACTTTGATGAGCCCTGTCCCAATTCAATATTTTAAAAAGCCTTATTAAAACGCCCGTTTCGTCGAAGTATTAAATATCCTTTTTTACGATGCTATATTTTGCAATTATAGCTTAAATAAGCTCGAACTATTTACGAAATATTTTCGGATTTTCGTATAATACCTTTTAATAATCGATCTTTCGATTTAAACGTGTCGTAAATTTTTTTTCCCGTTTAATAAAGTTTAACGTTTATTTAACTTTAACGCGTATCGTAACGTGTTAAGTAAATAATAAATTCGCTATATCTTTAACGTATTAAAGCCGAATAGGAAACGTTTACGTATTTAGATTAAGAATTTGGTCGATAATCGATTTTTTTTCGGTTAGCGTTAGATTTTACGAACTAAGAATAATATCGGTTCGGGCGTATTAACCGTAATATCGTATTTTTAAAGTAAATTCGGGAACGTTATATATAAAATATTGCTTTCTAAAGTTAAGTTTTAGGTTTTATTTTTTAGCCTAGATATTTAAATTTATCCTAACTTTTTTTGTAAAACGTTTTATGTTGTTGGTGTTAAGAAATTTATAAGTAAAGTTAAAAGGTTAAGAATTTGAAAAAAGTGGCTCGCTTGCTTGTTTGGCTCGCTTACTTATTTGATACGTTATAGAAATTTATAAATATAATAACTATAAAAATATTTAATAAAAAAAACTTGTTATAAATAGCTTTAAAAAGATTTTTTAATTATATAAATAATTTCTCGATCGAAATTTGTTTAGTAAAAATATTAAATAATAAGTTAAAATTTTTGAAAAAAATAAATCTTTCGTTTAAAACGCCTTTTTGGCTGCGATATAATAATTATAATCCGTACCGCTAAAAAAATAACTAAACGGGCTTTTTTTATATTAAATTACCTTTAAAAAATCTATAGCAAAATGCTATATATAATAATTGCGTTATCGTAACTAAAAAGCCGTTTTAAACTTAATTAACCTTAATTCTTTTATAATTATAATGTAACAATTACCGCATATATTATTTCAAAACGGGCTTTTTAAAGGTAATTTAATATGGAAGAAATCCGTTCAGTTACTTTTTTGACCGTACGGGTTATAGTTATTACGTCGTAACTATAAAGACATTCATTACTTAATTAACTCTAACTTTTTCAAAATTACGACGTAATAATAACAGCTTATACGGCTGAAAATATTAATATACGGACTTTTTCTATATAAAATATATTAAAAAAGTTCGGTACATAATAATATAATCGATAATTATATTATCGTAATTTTAAAAACGTTCCGGATCTGATTAATCTTAACCTTTTTATAGCTATAACGTAATAATTATAACCCGTACGGCCGAAATAATTGATATACGGACTTTTTCTATACAAAAAATGTTAGGAAACCTCGGTATATAATAACGGAGCCGATAATTATACTGTAGCAATTATAAGGGCGTTCCGTACCTAGCTAACTCCAATCTTTTTATAGCTACGACGTAATAACCACAGCCCGTACGGCCGAAATAATTAATATATAAACTTTCTTTATATAGAATATACTAAGGAAGCCCGGTACATAATAACGGGACCGATAATTATACTATCGCAACTATAAAAACGTTACGATCGCTTATTTTCCAGATCTAAACTCGGCTATATTAGCTACAATTACTTTCGAATAAAATTAAAAAATTTCTTATATATATATTAGCTTTTATTTGACGCGTATATAAAGTTACATATTTATCGGGCTTAATTTGGTTACGTAATATTTTTTATTAAAAAGATATAAAAGGAAATTAATAATTTGGGTAACGATGTGGAAAACGAGACCTATCTTTTGCAATTAACATTTGGGCCTCGCTGGCTCGTTACGGGAATTTGGGATTTAATTGATTAATTTTTAACGTTATGGAGCAGTACTTGGGTAACTTTGAAAACGAGCCAGCGAGGTCTGAGCTAGCTGAGGTAAAATTTTAAGAAATAAAAATATACAGGAAGTGAAAAGCTATGTTTATCTTTTTTTTTTTATCTATTTAGGCTTTTTTTGATTTTTATATATTTTATTTTAGTATCAGAACTGCTTATAAACCGTTTAGTTTATATAGAACATTGTGAAATAATCTGTTTACTATCTGGTATAAAGCGCGAATTTTTATGTTAAAACCTGCGTACTAATTTCCGTACTAATCCGTATTATCGTTAAAATAGTCGTTCGTATAAAATTACCTATTAAAACAAAGAGGCTAGCTAAGAAAAACTCCGATGTCCTACTTAAATTAATAACGTTATCGATATAATGGGTACATTTAGCACTTTAAGTACCTACGGGTAGTTAGTCCGTATGTGATTTCATTTTACTCTGTTAACTACTTATTTAAATTTTAACCTATCTACGGATATTAAGTAAAAGGCCGAATAAAAACATCTTTATTAGATAGTTCTTAAAGCTATACTAACGTTAATTTCTATACTAATTAGTTAGTAACTTTTTATTAACTTTATAAATATATAAGGTCGTCTTTATTACGTATATATATTCTTAACGTTATGGTTTAAATGCTTCCGCCGTTTAATTATTTTTAAATAAAGCTGTTATCGTTACTTTTAAATAATGTAGCCGTATTAAGACGTAATTGTTACCGAAAAGTGATATAGGAAAAATTAAAGAATTAACCGTTATATTAATAAAAGCAGTGATATTTTATAAAATGTATTTTATTTGTGTAAGAAACGTTAGGTCCTGAATAAGTTAGATGAGTCGGGAGTATCTGACTAGGATGTTTAACTTACCCCTAAGACGTAGAACCCGTAGGTGGAAATTTTAACGTGGGTGGGTGGGTAGTGCAAACCCTAATTCAGCCTACTCCCAGAGCCACATCATCCACCCATGACCAGGCCGGATCGATACTTCCACTACACCCGTCGTCTCTCCCTTAGGCGCAGTTCGGAAAATTTCAGTAGATTATTCTTGTGGTTCGTGCCAACCCTGCAATTAAGTTACCTAGAAGTGGAACTGCTTGTGGGGCGTCTCCATAATAATTCAGCATAGATTCGGAAGTTCCCAACTGGCAACGGCTGGCAACTTGGGACCCGCTGCACGCAAAATCGATTAATTTTGATTGGTTCAAAAATTTACGAAGCTAAACCTTTTTTAGATTAAAATCGACGCTAGCTATATTAGGTTGGGGCTAACGATCATTAAGCCGTTTCCACGGCTCGAAGGCAGCTGATTCTGAAGTGGGGGAAATTCAGAAGGATTAATGAACATTATTGGTCAAGCTCTGCCAAGAAGGACCAGCCATTTTCAGCGAAAAGATGTGGAGATGGCTGATTCTGAACGACCCGAACGGTTTGCTGAAACTTATTCTGAATCCCCACAAGTAAGTGGTGCTGAAAGTTTCCGAACTGCATCTTACACAAGACTTCCGCCGGGGACATCTCGCTATTGGGACGTCAGCTCCATATAGTTACAATGTCACGCAGGCTGTCAACCTCTAGGGCTTATGAGAGTTGTCAAATTCGTGCAGGAGCTACTCGTGGAAGGCTTGTCCGAGCTCTCCAGCATGCTTCGAAGAGAGACCTCGACGACTATCGTGGCCGATTCATCCCCAGAGGAGCCTTGTTCAGTATTCTAAGCCATCAACAAGTTAAAGAGTTCCTAGAGGCAGTTCACGACCATTCAGATGAGGGTCATCCCCATTTGGACACAACCGCCAGTCACATCTGTCCAAAAGAAGGCGCGGCTTGCTGTTGCCAGGACGTCTTGTGTACTGGAGGTAGAATAATATTTGCGACCCTGATATTTATTGGGAACGATGACCTGATTAGATCATTCTATGCGCCAGGAGAGCCGAGGTTCTGTGATAAGGCTCTCCCCTTTCTGGACACTCCGTCGATTTCGAGGACCGAAGGGCATATCCCGAAAGTCTTCAAGGATATGCTACCTATCGAGAAGGAGTTGTTTCATCACGTACAATGGCAGATGAGATCCCCTTACATAAAGCGGTTGAATCCAGGCGAGATACGGTATGAAGAGCCGAGCGACGAAGTAGCTCTGCCTTGGATCGAATTCGAAAGAAATACCAATCTTAAGGATGGAGAATGGTCCTATGTCGGAAAGATTCAGATCGATGATGAACATCATGACCTGGTAAGTGGACTCAACTTGAAATCTCCGAGATCGATACCTAGAAGCTCACGGGAAATGAATATAGGGAGAAAAGGGTCAGATTCGTGATAGCTTTGCCTTAAAGATCCTCGAAGAGCGTCGAATCACGGGCCTAACGGAGAAAAGCTTCAGACTCGAAGTTGAGGCCAATCAGAGAACCCCTAGACATGAGCAAATAGTCCCACTTCTCGCGGCATTTAAACATCGACGAAAATTTTACTTGGTATTCCCTTGGGCGGATGGCGGCAACCTGCAACAGATGTGGGAGAGGCACTCTCCATTCGAAGATGGAGATTCCAATGCGGAATTTGCTACTTGGTATTCGACAGGGTGGCTCTTAAATGAATGTTGCGGAATTGCTGAAGGTCTTGCAACGACTCATGGGTTGTCCGACGTGTCTTCTCCTAGCGGCAAAATCGAACCAAGCGCTCAGCTCCATGCAGATATCAAACCGGAAAACATACTCTGCTTTGAGACTAAGCTTGGTGAAAGCCACTCATTCACATTGAAACTGGCAGACTTCGGTCTAGCTAAGAAAGTCGAGCCAGGTTCCCCATTGAAAGCAAGCAAGGTGACACACACAAAGACTTATCGGCCGCCGGAACACGATATCGGTGAAACCGTGTCGGTGAAATATGATGTGTGGTGCCTGGGGTGTTTGTTTCTGGACTTTATCACCTGGGCTATACTTGGGTGGGTAGGGGGGGAGGCTTTTAGAGAAAGCCGTGAGGGGGAGGATAATGATCCGGAAGTTACTGAGGCACTGGGGGTGTTTACCGAGGATACCTTCTTTAAAAAGGTCGCGCAGCACGGCCCTTGGTTTAACTACTCGGGGACCAAGGTCAAGGTTGGCCGAGCCGTTGAGACAGAAGACGGCTCCCTAGGCAAAGTGGTTATGAAACGATACTGGCTGCGTTTCGAACATTCAAACACCAAGATCCGGTATAGTGTTAAGACAAAAGTTAATTCGGTGAGTAGCATCGAAATTATCGTTGCTTCTATTTGGATACTGACATTAAGAGTAGCATATCGGAAGTTTACAAGACCATTGCAGATGCAACTCCGCCTTACACAAGTTCCTCTCTTTCATCGAAACTAAGATGCTAGTGGTCGATGCTAAAAACCGGGTTGATTCGAACGAAGTACGGATATTTCTACGCGATCTACAAAACGAAGGCGAGAACTGGTAAACCTTTGAAGCAACTGGGCATAGTGTAATATTCCGGAGGGTGAATAAATAAGCGGCAGGCGCTGGTCATAATAGTTCAGCCACTTACAGTTATCGGAGTATGTCTTTTTGCTATGTTAACCTCTTATAGTTTAAGGGAAACCATTTATTCCGAGCCGAATGATAGTAAACGCACATTCGTCATAGTAATATAATCAGCTACATTTAATAAATCTATAACGGTTAGCCCGATTCCGGTATATCCATTACTGGATAAAGGGGTGTCTCAACTCTTATGACCAGAGCCTAAGGGGCTTAATAGTGCATCAGTTTAGGCCGCGACGATCCAACCAACATTATGCAATATTTTACAAGCTTTAAAACGAGTTATCGTCGGAGCTCAGGATAATGGGACGATACTCGAAGCTCTGTTGTAATGCCACATCATCATACCCCATACATTGGTCTTATTCGTTGTCATTGTCTTCGTCTTTTTACTCTAGCTGCTTCTTCCGGTGTTCCTCAAATTTAAGAAATATCTTCTCTATGGCCACCTAGTCAAATATAAGTACACGATTGTAATAACCAAGTCACAAAAAGGCACTCACCTCGCTCAAACTCTTACCCTCAGGAAGCTGGACTTGCAGACCCTTTCCGTTGGTGCTCTGGAAGATCAGACGAATTGAGTATCAGTTAGTCATGCCACTCTTATCTTTCGGACTCTCACATACCTTGATCACAAACTGATCTTTCTTGAATCCATGCTCCTCGATGAGAATTTTCTGAAGGACCTCTGCGCTTTCGTACCTATGTCCAAGGCTATGGGTGGGACGAAATTTGTCATCCTGGGCCATCGCTCCTTTGCCGAATTTGAAGCCTGGTATAAAGTCTACGAATTTGTAGAAGATTATTTTAGTCGTGGAAGGCATTAGTGATATTTTTAAGCGTAGCAAACAGAGAAAAGATTTACACGGAAAAATAGAATGTATATAAAGGCACAGGATCTGCTCTCGCTCCAATACCGGTATATGGTTTACCTTGACAGAGCCGCAGTTTCACACTTGAGATCAGCTAGGTATCAGAGCATGCCATGAAAACTCGGCTTTGTAGGCAGAATAGTGAGTCATTCTTCGGTGTGCCTGCATATCGTCGGGGCTTAAACCCATACCAGCGTGCCTCACCACCATGATTAACAGAACTTGGGCACTCAGGTAAGCCACAAGGTGGGCTTCGAGGCAGACTTGCAGCAGTATGCATCATTCGTCCACGTTATAGTCACCCTCCCACCATCTCCGCTTTTGTGGTAGTATGCGCAGGCTTACTTGGGCGTATGCATCGGCATGCAATTGGCTATCTTATGCACAACAGCATCTGCGCCCTGATATTAACGTAGCCCCTCTGGCGCTGGGTTTGAAAACGTGTTTTGCTTTGAGTGGTACTTTAACTTTTATTCACCGAAAAGTGCACATTTTAGGACATGTAATACCCCCAGCCGTGCATCTAGTGGCGCTATGCTTCACTACCGGCCTGGCCCATTACATATATTGAAAACGGGCGTTACCCTTAGATGGCTGAGAACAAAGGGGAGTTACTAGGCCGAGCAGGCTGTCTCTCTCGCTATGGAGTGGTTGATTCAGAGAAAGGAGTTATCGACAAAAGACCTTGGCTTTTTCCGATTCCATCCAGGCCATGTGTGCATGATTCAAACCCTCAGGATATGGATGGACCAGGCGGTCAGTTGCCCACATTAGATCCTCTGCAGAGGATTCCAGGATGTATTGACATACGATGAATTCTACAGGGAAAAGTCAATGTGGATGATGTTGAGACGCATAATTCTGAAAAGGGGTATCGCGCGTGGGTGGAAAAGGCAAGCACCTTTCCCAGGAGCATCATACTGCACTGCTAGGGAAGTATTGACAGACAAATCAGTGCCAAGTTTCTCCGACTACCCATCGCGAGCCGTGCATAATCCTTGTCATGCACCGAAGACTCACGACGAAAGACGGGGAGACGATCCATCCTATGGCTCTTCCGTATGGAGAGGAAACGTTTCGTCTGGCCTGCCAACAACTGTTCCAGCATAGGTCCATAACTCTACCTATAGCCAGAAAGTCAACTGTTGTTTTCAACATGAAGTCAGTGGTCTGGGAACCCCAAAGCCCATCGATTGGTAAGACCGACTCGATTCTTATAAGTGAAGCATAAGCCATATCTAGTGCAGAGGAAAACATCTATAGGGAAGAGACTGATGCAAGCTCAATAGTTTACAATTGCAAATCCGACACCGAATCACCTGCCGGAGAGAATGACATTGCAATGTCTACGACTTGCTTCACCGACAAGCACATCACATTTACGGTCATGTATGGCTGCACTGAAAGCGTTATGCAAGATACCACGATGTGGCTGAAACGACTAAAAGGCTTAGGGAAAACCTCAGCCTTTCATCCCCTCATACTCCCTATGGTTTTTGCGGAGTTCGAGCGCAAGCGCCTCCTCAACACGCTAGACCGACAAGGACGGCGCCTCAACCAAAGGATTATCAATATGGAGAACAGTCTTACAGGACCACCGGAAGAAGGATACCGGAACATCACGGAAAGAGACTGCGAAACCACTAAACTGTGGGTTGACGTGAGCCGGTTGCAGAACGGGCTGCAAAGCCTTAACGCACAGCTCATGTCCATGATTGGTCACTTGGATACACTCTCAAAGAATGAACTGGGCCCAGGAGAAAACGGATCAGATAACCACAGCAGAGAACGAGAGACTGGGAGTGCGATACGGTCGAGGCTATTGGAAATGGTCACCGAGTTCGATAGCAAGGCCAGACATTGCGAAAGTCTTCTAGGAGGCATAGCACTAGCCACACAAATGGTGGGTATTCGCTTGTCGATAAGTGCAAGATTCTAATAATAACGTGTATCGTATAGGAATGGAACTATTACTCGAGGAAGGATGCAGGCGCTACCATTGAGATTGCGGCCGCGTCCAAACGGGACAGCTCCCAGATGAAATATATATCATACCTAGGAATGATGTTTCTCCCTGGAACATTTCTCGGGGTGAGCTTCCTTCAACCAATGATACCGCAAACTAAATGCAACACTAATCCATGCCAGACCATGTTCTCAATGACGTTTTTCAACTGGATCCCGCCTGACAGTAACGAGACTATTTCACCCTGGATTTCTATTTACCTCGGAATGACCGTAGTTTCCACTGGCTGTATTATCTGGTACTACAGAAAGCAGATGAGAAATAAAGTAAACAATGGATTTGAATTGGGAGAGAAGGTGTAATAATGGGGGGAGATGGGGCCTAACGGCTTACGAGACTTACGACGGTAACACAGTTACGATGATGATGGTACTTATGATATTATACTTATGTCCACAGACTTTAATGCGACGTTGTTATTGACAGTGGCTCCCTGGGCCATCGCTAGTGAACCTATCCAAGTTCTAAGCATATCGGAAGGAGATTCATTAATAACCGTAGCGGTCCTACGCCCCGAAATAGTAACTAAGTGATCGAATTTCCGAACATGGAGAGCCGTAGTGTGGTGGCATAGTAATCGGGCCGAGTCTATCATCTCCGCATGTAGTTGGATATTACAGAAACAACAAAGAGTCGTTTCCTGGCAGACCTTGGCCATAATGGTCAAGTCATCCCTTATACCTACGGCTAAGGATTCAATATTAATAACCAACATTTCACTCGTAATGATGCTAGTTAGTTTAGTGTTAAAGTTTATTACTATGAAATCTTTTATATAAGATTAAGCGTAAAATGCAGAAGGTTTATCTGTTGGCTTAGCTGATACAGCTATAACCTGTCTGTTATTTGCTCACTCGAAACTCCAAAAGGGTTGGCTTTGAAACAAAGACACGATACACAAAGCCTTGCAGAAGAAACAAGATGTCTGAAAGTGTTCAAAATATTGCATGAAAGAACGAAGTTTGTCTTATAGCTGCCTTCGGGGCACCACTAAATCCAGGCTTCAATAACAAGGAGCAGGACACAGATCAATATATCTGGATACTTGTTCCATAGTATGTAGGACAGGGTAGAACTTATAAATAATTAGCTTTCTCCGTAATTACACGTAAGGTGACAATTCCAGGCTGTTGTAAACTTAACCAGCGTGAGTGCGTATGAGTCGAGGACTCTGAATAGTTAGGATAAGGAGGCGCTTCATGCACTAATTAGGGGCTTCCCGCACATTGCGAACATTATGCTCCTCACTTAGCTAGCGCTATAAACAAGCGCATCGCGAGACTACGTCAACTAGAGGGCAGAATTTGCCAAACATGCCTGACGGCGATCCATCTTGGGTACTGGTTCTCTTCATGGATGCGACAATGCACCGCCAATACCCGAGTTAACAACTTGTTAAGCCAAGCCAACTACCCAAGTACTCCGGTTCTATTCCGTTCGAACTTCGGCACTACCAAGACGACGGCGTAGGTGGGAAAGATGACGGCGTAGGTGGGAAAGACGAGACGTAGTTATACAGTGGTCTTGTCGAACTACGGACTTACGCAGCCTGTCCTGTTCACAACGAGATTGGCTTGTCTAGCATGGGGAGCTCCACAGCGTACCAGTAATACAAGGGGAACCCTTGCGTTGAGTGGCTCTTGAAGTCAGAGATTATCACGACCTTCCTTATTGCTCTTGGGGCCTTCTTGGCCTTGCCTTTCGGCCGACATTGCCCCGTGGCCCCGCATTCCCCAACCCCAGATTCCTGGTATTGTCGTTTTCCCATAGCTCCAGACCCTTCATTCGGGGACGGGTACTTGATACGGCAGTGATTAGCGACTACGGCCTCGATCGGCAATTGGGCCATCGGCAACCCCGTTTCCAGAGCGATTCTTTCTTGCTGCTCGGGGATGTATATAGGCATGCCCATCGCCGAGGGCGAATGGAGTCCTATCCCCTGCGAACTGTCGCAATACCGACTGTTATCAAAAATCACAGCATCTCGCACTGACATCTGTCGGTACCGGCGCAGCGCAGTAAACAAGATGGGCGTCAAGGAATTCTTCAAGAGGAGGTCCCTCAGGGCCCCCGACGACAAGCGGACCAAAGCTGCCGAGTTGACGCTGAGGGAGTCGCTCTACCCTATCTGCTTAGTCACTCTCTTGTTCTTCCTCTGGGGCTTCAGTTACGGCTTGCTCGATACTCTGAACAAGCACTTCCAGAATGCTCTGGGTATCAACCAGGCACGATCCTCTGGCCTTCAAGCCGCGTACTTTGGGTGAGTGTTGCCTTGAGCCTTCCTTATCTTTACCTGCCGACCCCGCGCATTCGTCTAACAGTCAGTGTTACAGCGCTTACCCCCTTGCTTCTCTCGGCCATGCCAACTGGATCTTGCGACACTACGGATATCGGGCTACCTTCATCTGGGGTCTGTGTTTGTATGGTATGTTTTCAAGCAAGTAATTCGCCGCGGGCATCTATCTGACCAAACTGGGCTAGGCATTGGAGCCTTGGTTGCATGGCCTTGCATTCAGGCCAGATCCTTCCAAGGTTTCTGTGTCGCCATCTTCATCATCGGTAACGGACTTGGCTCGCTCGAGACAGCCGCCAACCCTTACATTACCGGCAAGTGACAATGCCCGTGTGTCCTTAACCATGTTAATAGTTATGCCCAGTCTGCGGCCCTCCCCGCTATGCCGAAATCCGCATCAACCTCTCGCAGGCCTTCAACGGAATCGGGACCGTGGTAGCCCCTGTGATGGGCTCCTACGTGTTCTTCACATTCGACGACGAGACGGCCCTGCAGAATGTCAACTGGGTCTACCTGGCTATCGCCATCTTCGTTTTCGCGCTGGCCATTGTGTTCTTCTTCTCAACCATCCCGGAGATTACCGACGCCGATATGGCCTTTCAAGCGAGCGAAACACACGCGAATTCTGACGACAAACCGTTCTGGAAGCAGTACCGACTCTTCCATGCCGCGTTCGCCCAGTTCTGCTACACCGGCGCCCAGGTCGCAATCGCTGCATATTTCATCAACTACGCGGCCTACACAAGGAGCAACACCGACGACTCTCTAGCGTCGCAGTTCCTCGCCGGCGCGCAGGGTGCGTTTGCTGTCGGCCGATTTTTCGGTGCGTGGATCATGAGGTACATCCGCCCGCGCTGGGTCTTCTTGACTTTCTTGACGGCCTGTATCATCTTCATCGCACCGTCAATCACCCAGAGAGAGAACGTGGGTATCTCGATGCTCTTTGTGACGCTGTTCTTCGAGTCCATCTGCTTCCCGACCATCATGGCCCTGGGCATGCGAGGACTCGGCCGCCACACCAAGCGGGGTTCTGGATGGATCGTTGGCGGCATTATCGGCGGTGCTGTGGTCCCGCCTCTGACCGGATATGCCGCCGACAAGCGCAACGCCGGTTTCGCCATGATCGTCCCTCTGATGTTCTTCATTGCTGCGGCATCATATGCGTTTGCGGTCAACTTTATCCCCGCCTACCGCGACCCCGCCGATGCCTTCTCGACTACCGAGGTCGGTCTGCAGTCTCCTCATACAGATGAGGAGAGTGCTGATGCAGGTGTGCTCAATGATGAGAAGACCGCGAAGGCCATGGAAGCTGAGAAAGCATAGAAATGGGGCGAAGAGCAGGTCGAAGAGGATCAAATGTGGTGTTCTTCTGTAAAACCAAGACCATAGCGCATCCGCTGCCGTCTCCGGGCTTAGCGACTCAATCGATGAGATCCGAATAATCGCAGGCTTTAAATCATTTATGAGTAAATTACCAAGGGTTGCAATTAGCCAAATGCCTACATTTTGGTTCCCGTACTTCAGGAATTGGGCATAATCATGGGCTGACTATTTGGCCGGCGCCAGCGTTCCCAATTTAGCATCATACAGAAAGCAAAGGACGTCGTCCAATTCAGCAATGGTAGTTCGAAAATAGTGGATAAGGACGTATGTAAGTCTATAGCATGGTCAGAGGTTATGAGACCTGTCCCGGAACGCCTTCAGGGTGCCCCCTGAATGCAGACCTGCTGTTCCATATATGCCCCCTCCGCCATGCTTCCTCCCAGCCCATATTATCCTTGCCACGTAGCAGAACACGACAAAGAAGAGGTTGCTCGTTAACAGAAGAGTCACGAACTACAGGGTATGTTCACTGTTCAACGCCTGAAACGCCTACACCACGGACAGAGGCCAACTCAAGAAAAAGGGAAGCTGGAATCCATGCACCACCAACCCGTTATCCATGGACAAGACTTTTTTCACTGCAACTCAAGCCCAAAACGCAACCGGGCAACCTAGGAGGTGTAATACCAGATTAAGCGCCGTATCAATCCTTATTCATACGATAAGCCTCCGTAGGCGTTGAGCTCACCGAAGAGTCCCCCCTTTTCAGTCTCGCCGCAGCCTCTATAAACTGACGAGATGCCATCGAACTCGCCGTCGAACTCTCTCGGTCGAGTCTTTCGGCAGTCTGCCCGACAGCTTGGTCTGGAGGCCCGTAGTAGCCATGCAGCTCGCCGAACTCATTAACAGTGTCCAAGGCTACCGCGGCGGCCGCACTCTCGCTCCGGCCCCTCGCAGCTCCACCGCTGCTCTTTCTGGCGTGGGTAATCGGTGTCCGTGCCGCGCTGGTGCTCGACCGTCGGCGATTCGCCTGCTCGACGGCCTCGCTCTCGAGTTCCGCCTTTGCGGGCCCGTCCACGGCGCTGCCGCTCAGCTCGCTCGCGTTGCTCCAGTGTCGGCTATGGGACCCCTGGGAGTCGTAACTGACCCGCTGGGTCTGCTGCGAATACCGCGAGGCGTCGTACGCAGCACGAGATGAGTCCATGCTGTGGCTACGACATTCCGACGGCGCCTCGGATATCGTCGCTGGGTTGTAGGGTCCAGGCCAGGCTGGCGGCGTTGTCGAGGTCGAGGGCACCTTGGGCGTGCGGCTCGGCGACCGTTCTGTGAAGGTGTCATCGGACCCCGAGCGGATGTGCGAGGGTCGGATGCTAGGGCTCTGCATCAGGGGGTCGGCGTCGAAAGCGTCGACCTCGGAGACTGTTGGTTGCCCAAAGCTTGGTTTGTGAGACCGTTGATGGCCAGTGGAATCGTCGCGTTTGGACGATTCTGCCATCGCTACAGCTTTCTCGGTCTGCTTCAACTTTCGAATGATTAGGAAGGCAGCCACTATGACGACAACCAAGACGACGACAACTCCAGCAATGATACCTCCAAGCTGGGGATTTGTGAGTCCACCACTGCCTTCGGGCCCGGCCGTCTGGATTGCAGGCAGCTTCGAGACAGTGCTCTGGAGCAACCAAGGTGAAGTATTGGTTGGGTCAGATGTTCCTGGCCCAGGGCCGGGGGTAATAACCGTCTCCTCCGTGACAGTCGTCGTGATTGTATCTCCGTCGGAGTTCGTGGTCGTCATAGTTGTACTGACTGGAAAGGTAGCCGGATCTGTTTGGAAGCAATAACCATTACCGCACTCCATTCCAGATTGACCTAAATAGTCATGGGTGTCACATTCAACCGTACTATATCATGAGGGAAAAGGGTCGCTAAGTGCTTACAGCAACCTCCGTTGGGGCAGTTGTAGTAACTTGCCGGGCATGCTATCGAGTATGGAATTCCCTCGGGGAGAATGCATTGCCTATCGTCACCGCATATCGTGCCCACAGGACAGCAGCCTAACTTAGTTGTTAGTACTCTGAGACGAGGCCCGATACTGCATATAGGCTTGGACGTGATAACAACCCGGACGTACCTTCGCCTTTGTCCAATGGGCAATTATACCAATTAGCCATTCCACACGCCGTAGACGGTCCACCAGCTCCAAGGATGCAAGAATCGGTATCGCATGAATATCCATCAGGGCAGCAATCGCCGCCCGCTTCTGCGGAACATGGGAACCAGCCAGCTAGGGGACAAGAGGCGTCGCGCCTCTGATGGCGTATGACTTCGTGTGCCTTTCCCAATCGATCCATCTGATATCTGCCATTATAATTCGCTGACGTTTCTTGCGCTAAGACGGCGACGACTATCCATCCAACGCACCCAGAACAGGTCCAAAGTCGTTCCATCGTAGCGACCAAGCTTGGTTTTCGATTCCTTATTATTGACCTAATACCGCTCAAGCGGGGTTGTCGACCGTTCCACCGGATTGCCTACTGCTACTGGCAAGCATTACCCTATCCCGGCTGGTATTGATTGAAGCCACCAGATCGAGTCGATGTTCGAATAGAGTAAGTGTTTGACGACGTCTATCTTACTGGCGTTAAAGACGGGTGAGTTCCATCAGGCTGTTTAGTTGCGACCAGAGGAAACGCAGTCGGGAAGTCTAGGACTGGGCGCGGAGCTCCGCTGGTAGAGAGGGACGTAGCTGTAAGCAAGGGAAAGATCGAGGCAACAAGAAACATATGCCGGATAGGCTTCGTGAAAGGGTTTGGTGGGATCAACACGTCCAATCGTCGCATTTGACGCGTAACACTAGACAAAAAAAAAAGTCGAAATAGCAGATCTTCGTGAGGCGTCTTCTATGTATGAGCTAACATGGATTCCCACGCGGGCATCGAGATGGGACTCTGAGAAGGCCCATGCTGAAAGCTGATGGTGGCATGGATGGGATGGTAGCAATAGGTGATGCCGAGCTGCAATGCTCCCCAAAGGGCTGCAAGACCTCATAGCCCTCCCGCAACTCCGCCGCTCGAGTGCAACTGTATAAGGGTGTCGACCATTCGAGGCCCCCAAAAACCCGCTCTTTGTCAGCCGCGACCTCGACGTGATTGGCTCAAGTTGAAGCGATGGCTGCCCGCCTTTCTGCATGGTGAGCATGTTGGTCTCACGACGATAAGCCCCGGCCAACGAGAAGTCACATGGAGCAGTCCCGTTGGTAATTCTTCTGTCACCTCGGCGCGCCGAGCCAATATCATCATTGCGGGGCTCGGGTTCAGCTCGACTTTCCTTTGCAGCCGACAGCTGGATTCGAAAGCTCACAGGAGCGTCGCAGAAAGGACACTTGCCATAGTTGAACAGAACGAAACTCTTCCGTGACTGTTCTGGGAGCCTCAACGTATTGAATACCACGGTGGGTGAGCCTGAAGACTGGAAAATAGCTGAATCAATCGAACTAAGTAAAGTAGTTACACGTTTAATGCTCAACTCCCTACCAAACCATCCCGCCCTATTAGGTCAACGCTATAAGGTAGGTACTTTATCGCCAGGCTCTGCATATAATAGTTGTGCTACTATGACTACCTATGTTCTGTCGCCATTATTCTTTGCATAATTCGCTGAACTCAGGTACAGTTCGGGCCTTTTCCAAACAGGCGGCTTATTCTGAAATATATGGGGATTTTCCGGCGATGTACTGTAGGGCTTGTACCCCAGGTAATTTTGGGGTGCTAAATGAATGTTCGCACGAGCCTTGCTAGTTCGTTCATCCCACTTATCGGCGATGCATCCAATTAAGTACTATCATTAATTTAAAGTTTTGCTAAATGTACGGGCAATAACTTCAGCTACAAAATTTGTGCAGGAAAGACTGAATTCATTGCAATAGTAAATTTAGTTCGTTGAGAGAAAACCCGACCGTTTGGTCCAAATAAGGTACGTTGTACCATTTCCGTCAGAATACCTAGTTATTCAGCAATACATTCTGAAAAGACCCGAACTGCTTCTTATTCTTGGACGAAATTCCAGGTGGTAACGAACCTCAATAGTGTACGATCGGTTAAACAATAATATCGTCGGCTAAATGGTTATTTTTCCAATTCATTGCTATTGCGCAAGTACAACAGATGAAAGCGGCCGGTAACTACATTCAATACACAGGGTGTTTTCTGTTAGTTGCCCTCCACCAAACCACTCCCTCCCATATACGTTAATATGTAGATTCCAAAAGAAAACGCATGGAATATATCGTCCACTTCGCTCCAAATCATAAACCTTCGGTCACTTATCAGGGGTTTGCGATAGTGGTATGCACTGACATAAGGTCAGCTGATGTCGAATCCCATACAATTATGTAGGAGAATCTACACGGCTCCGGAGTGAACCCGGCGGGGAGGCTACTAATGGAGAAGACCCCTGTTTATTGTATACCATAGGTCGACGACCCCGCGACTTGGCTGTTGGGGTTCTCCACCGTTTCCCATTTTGGCTCCGAATTTATGTAACTAGTATGTTGCTTCTAGACTCCTTTCTGGATGCAACGCCGTTGGACATGTAGGCCAGCCTATGCTCATTGCGTAGCATCCTCCGGGAGTCGATCGAAAACCTTCTTCCATCCATACGGTGACATGACAGCTTTGTCCAGAAACAGAAGCCGGAGCCTCGGTTGTCTGTCAGTCGGTCTGTCTTGGGCAGCCCTAACCAGATCACCGTGTACTGCTGCATCGCTCCCAATCCGATCATGCCTATCCATCCAGAGCTGACGATAGTGACCACTAGGCCCGCTAAGCTGATCACTAAACAGGGGTTTCTGTTCCTAGCCCCATCATTACGCCCAGTATTTCGGGCAGACTGTCGCATCTGGATCTCTCTTCTCCTCATCGTCTACATACCTACTGGTGTTCCACCTCGAAGCATTCCTCTCTGAGCCTTTTCTTTTCCATATTCTCTTCTAATCTCTCTAGAATCACGGCCCCGGAGCTCCTTGGTAGTTGCCAATTGAAACGATCGATGGCATCATAATACGTTCTGAGGCAGTCTGATGCTACTGCTTGCCTCAGCAATAAGCTGAAGCCAAAGATGGTGTTCTGACCCGGCACCATGCTGTTGTACACACGAATTGCACCTCCTAAGGTGCCCAAGAGGCGATCTCGAGCAGGTCAGTTTTGCTAACCGAGAGAGCCGTCGTTCTTGTCTCTAACGCGTCGTCCCCCTTTCCATTGTGCTTAGTACAGCTATCCTTCTCGCCGCCTTGACCTTGTAACTAATACGTATACTTTCAGGTTGCACCTTTTGGTAGGTACTCCTACTTCGTCTCTCTCCATCGCTAGCCATAGATGATAGCCTAACTCGTGCCCTTCGCGGACATAGCAAAGACAAAGTATGGCGCCTGTCGCGTAGCTACATGGTTTGAAGTCTAAAAATTTGATGGATGTGCTCTGACATCGCATTTGTGGAAAAACAGAAAAAGAAATGCGATGAACGACGCCCGCAATGCGCACGATGTTCCGAGAAAGGCATCGAGTGCACGTACGAAGCCGTGAAGCCGCGACAACGGAAGAAACGTGAATCTCAGCCCGGCTCAGCAAATATCCACCCGACCCTTAGGGATTCGACAGCAGAAGTAGTTCGTTGGCATCGAGACGCGGTGGACGACGCACGCGACACGCATGGGTTTAGCCCAGCCGAAAGCGTGCAGGATGAAAGATCAGTCTTTGCATTTTCCCCCGCCTGCGATGACATTATGTCTCCAGTCAGCCTTGTCAACTTCGATTGGACCACAGAGAATGACGAGAGCCAGTCGCGAGAGTTAATACGGAGGAATTCCAATAGCAGCGTCATATCACAACCTCGGTCTCTACCGCCGGATCTTGCCATGATCGCCCCCTCGCCTGTGGTATCACCCACGCTAGAATTCTGTATTCCGGCCTTTTCAGAATTCTCGAATCGGCCCAATAGGCGGGCGCTGGTCGACCACTTTTGCAACGTGCTCTCGCACCTCATCGTATTTCGCGAGGAATGCGGCAACCCCTTTCAGCAATTGGTGTTACCTCTCGCCCACCAAAGCTCACCGGTGATGAATGCTGTTTACGCATTGGCCAGCGCTCATATGGAGTACCGAGGAGTGAATACGGGGGAGAAGTCCCTGTCGTTCCACAATAGAGCCATCCAGGATTTGGCCAGGCTGATTCAAAGGGAAGACAAAATTAACAAGAACGAACTCCTAGCCGCCATCATGCTGCTAGTGTATTATGAAGTGGTAAATATTTCCCTGTCAGTGGTCGAGGCTCGTCATCTAACGCTAGACTTAGCTCGTTCAACGGGGTCGAACAAATATCGTAGACGGACACCTCAAAGGGGCTCTCACTATTATGAACTCTGTCGATGACTCTAGTCCTACCAGCGTCTTCTTGGAGCGGGTGCGTGGCTACAGGTCGGGTTTCCAGTCACCTAGACATGCTGACGAGATTCCAGGCTTTTCGGTTTTATGATGTTATCACGGCGTTGTCCTTAGGGACCGCCCCTCTCTCAACGGCTCCAGCTGCCGGCTGCCTACTTCCATTTCCGCTCGACGCCCCTGCTGCGTCACCGTTGAGTAATGTGGACACCTTGCTGGGGATGTCGACAACGCTATGGCCCATAATGCATCGCCTATCGAACCTACTATCCTTGAAGACCGAGCTGGAGAGGGCCATTCATGCCGACCAGGTGTCTAAGATTGCCGTCCTCAAGACGGAATTCGAGACCACGTCTCAAGCCATCGAAAACGCGCTCACGCAGTGGCAGCCATGCCTACCTCCGAATACCGTTGTTCGGGATGGCGTGCTGGAAATCACTGGGGGTGAAGAGAGCGCAGAGAGACCCCGTCTCCAATCAATCTTAAGTAACGCCATGGCCTACCGGCACAGCGCGTTCGTCTATTTATATCGTACTATCTATGGATATTTGCCAGCCCATGCTCTCGTACAGAAGCACGCGCACGCCGCGCTTCACCACTGCGTCGAGACGACTACTCACCGAGGCCCCATGGGCGCCCTATTATGGCCGCTCTTCGTGGCGGCTTGCGAAGCGATAAGCGGGGAGGACAGGATATTGGCGGAAAAAGCTTTCGCGGAGATCGAGATGCGCCAGGGCATGACCAACATCGAGCAGGCCTGGAAAGTGGTCCGCGAAGTTTGGACGAGGCTCGACTTCGTGAGTGCCGTCTCTGACCCCGAAGCGACGCCTGCCGATCTCTGGAGGAGGGTCAGCGCCGAGCTGGGCGTTAATATCGTGTTCGGATGACCATCCCCGGCACTCGGCTTGACATTCCCCGTGTTGTGATATCGTGCGCTGTCACTACGGTCCTCCTAACTAATGGGCATGTCGCTATATTGTACATATGTGATGACTACAACACATAGTTCGGGATGTACTTGTTAGACAGTTACACGGGTCATCGTGTATAACAAATGTCAGCAAAAAGCCTTTTAACTCAAAGCATTACAGCATTGTCGCCTGTGTTTGTCTACTACCTTTTGTCTACTACTGCTTATAAATCGAAGCCACATCTCCTAATGGCTTTTGTCGAATTCGAATAGTCTCCTCCAGACTTCCTGCTTTTAAGGCTGTTTTCTCTATCACCTGCTCTCATCACTTCTCGGGCTTTATGAACTTTACCGAAATAGCGTCGCTGAGTATCTTGGTAAGGCAACAGTGGGTTCACGGCCCCATACATACCTAGGTACATATGCCGAGGGGATAGATTTCCTGCCCCTCATGTTCAGAAGGTGATATGTGAACCTTCTATGCATTAATACTACGCTAGCTTGGCTATATAGGTGATCCCTCTTTACCTCAGCAATACATTAGGTAGTACGCAGTTGGTGTGGTAGGTGCAGAGTCCCATATTTTTCCGGCTATCCGCTGTCAATCGTGACAGCAGCTCGGATCGCCTGTTGTACTTTACCGGAGATAGAGACATAACCTTCCGGCGGGCAGCGGTACACTTACAACAAGACAACTAATGTGTGAGACTCACTCATCAACCCCTATCAGTATCAGGAAACCCATTTCTTTGCCTTGACTTTTTGACTTTCAAGTGCCTCCTTTATATTTTATCTTGGATTCTAGGGAACGAACGCGCGCTGAGCATCTCTCGATGCATCTCGTTGCCCAGCGCAATGATAAGACTGTCAGGCTCTGGCCAAAATAGTTAAGCCACCTTTATACGCAGTAGCTGAAACACGAAAACTCAATAGTAAAGAACCGGCTTACGATAGTACTTTATCATTCGATAACCCAAAAGCCTCATATTATTCGAATTCCATTTAAAGGGGGTTTATAGAATTAGACGGTGATGATTTGATATTGTACCTCACGTACAACTACGTACATCTGTATGGCCAAAGCCTGCCTGTGTTGGGAGCAAAGCCCCGCAAGGCTACCCGGGCCCCGGATCATACAAGGGGAACTCTATCCTTCCCCCACAAGCAGATATCTGGCCTGTTTTGCCTGCGTACACTAGAGCTACATGGGGCTCTGACCTCCACGCGGGCAGCATGTGGGTTCTTCTTATTAGCTACCGACATAGGCTTACGCAGTGTTAGCCCATTATCACCAACCAGCCAGCGCAAAGTAGTGAGCGCCACGCGCAGAATAAGAACGGGATGATACACCTACCTAATTCCGTAGTAGGTAGTATTGTATATCGAACCTGGTCTTCCCCACCCCTTTTTCTTCTTTCTCTCTTTTGATACCTCAGTTATTCCCGGGGGTCACCAACAGCTACTACAGGTGACCTATGACGGATTGCCCTTCGAATGCTGGCGGCATCGCGGTTTCACACTTGATTATCCCCGATGGCAATGCCTTCATTTGCAGCCATCACCACTAGTTCTTTGGACAAGGCTTCTTCTGTCTTCCCCGTCGCTACCTTTAGCCAGTCCGCCCTGTCGTGTGTCGACATCCGACCGGCCCAGCTGAATTGCCATACCCAACGCTCTGAAAGCCTTCACACCAAGCAGAAAGCCACACTTCGGCAAGGCCCCACTGCTGAGTCCACCCAGCACTGAAACCACGGGTATACCCATCGTCGTCATTGCCATAATGAATCTTTGAACTGGCTGCTTTCTTTGACGGATTGCACCTCGCCCAGTCCATGATGGGGACAGTCATCAACAGCCCAGAAGCTTTGCCCACCCCAAAGCAGATACGATTCGTCAACAATCAAGGCCACCCGCCGACGAAACGGAGGAGGATTAATGCAGCGTAAGAATTCCTTGTTGCTGTGTCATCTCTCGTCAAGAGGCTTCGGGCCTGATAGAAGTATATGTGCTTAATTTCGCATTATGCGATTCATTTTCTTGTGCCAATTCCACAAAGACACTGAGGGGTATAATGCCTAGCAGTAAGCTGACGCACGAATACGCCAAAGCTGCCTGACGTGTCGCAAAAGAAAGACGAGGTGCGCCGGCGAACATCCCGTTTGCTCGACTTGTACGAAGAATGGTCATGTGTGCCTGGGTTATTCTGATGCCGTTGAGAAGAAGAAAGACTCCAATGGAATGGACGGGCCCGCTAGAGACCCTAGCGGAACCCATGTTGCAGCCGATGAGGACGACTACACAGATGATAAACTCGACGTCGACCATAATCAATTGCAGGGTAAAACCCATAGAACCATACATTTTGACTCGCCCGGCGACAGCTCCCGGTCTGGTCATGTTACTGACGCCACCAACGAATATGCGACTTCTACCACCCCTGTTAAGCCGGAGAAGATGGAATGGGAAGACCAGCCGTCGCGAGCCCAGTCCCAGCCTCGCTCACCGAACCTGCTGCGGCGATCGACGAATCCGCGACACCAGTCTTTCTCGACCGAGGATGGCCACAGTACCACCAGTCGCTCGTCAGTACAACAGCACAGTGAAAGCCACCGAGTTCCGTACTTCAGGTACTTCGGTCCGACCGCTATCGTGCCTGGCTTCAAACAGATGGTGGTCAAGGTCCGGGATAGGAGGACGAGCTCCATGTCTGCCACTTCACCTGGCTCGGGCTCTCTATATAGTGGCTTCATGAGCTCGTTACTACCGGACCACGAGCTTGGCCACCTGGACGATATGCCCGTTTACGACCCTAACGACAAGGGTCCTGTACATGCCATTATTCTCAGTCTTGTCGATACGTTTTTCGTGCATCTGGGGAGCAACTACCCCTTCCTAAATCGTAAAAAATTCCCAAAAATGGTTCAGGAGAAGCGTGTCGAACCAATTCTGGTTGATGCCGTTTGTGCGCTGGCAGCTCGGTTTTCTGATCCATCCTTATTCATGAAGTGGAATGGTGGAAAGTTGGCTAAGTCAGAGCACGGCTCGGTCTATTCTCAACGAGCGAAATCCGCTGTGGTGGATACTTTCCCTTGCCCCTCGGTCTCTGCCGTCCAAGCCTGCTTGCTTATGGCTTATGACGGCTTCGGTGCCGACCAAGATAGTGCGTTGTGGATGTATCTCGGCATAGCCATTCGCATGGCAGTCGACCTAGGTCTCACGAAGGAAGATGGCGTGAAGTATCGGGGTGAGAAGGATCCTTGGTACACCCGCTCGTTCAACAGGAAGGCTGGCGAAGAGGACTCCACTCAGGTGAAGCCCGACGACGAGGATACGTTAAGTCCCCAGGAGCAAAAAGAAGTAGAACAAGAGCGCATCGATACACTCTGGGCGGTCTTCTTCCTGGATCGGGTCATCTCGTCTGGTACCGGCCGGCCAGTTACCCTCAAGGATGAAGACCTCGAGCTGGAACTCCCCAAATCTGCCGTTAATCCCAGCGGGTGGCCCGACCCTGTGCCATTGCTCTATCGGATCATCCACCTCTATGGCAGAGTATCCGACGTGCTGAATAAGGTCGGACATGCGAGTGATCTCACTCAAGACAAGCTAGAAAAGCTTGGGCAGATGGAGACTGAGCTTACCAAGCTCCACCAGAGAACAGATCCAAGGCTACGGTTCGATGCCAATAATTTTCAGGCGTACGTTAAGCATGGGCAGGGTACAATATGTGAGTTGGATATTTGCAGTCCTACGTCCAGAGCGCTGATCGCTGCCAGTCATCCTGGTGCATGTTTGGTTCCATGCCCTCATCATTGTCCTACACCAACCGACGCTTCTAACGAGGCATGGGGCGGTCAACCGGATGCATCAATTGAAACCACATAGTCGAGAATTGTCTATGTCCAGTGCCAAGACGATTGCCGATATTCTGGCTTTCGCCCAGTTGATCGATCCGAGATGCTTTATTGGCAACCCCTTCACATCGCAGCCTATATATATCGCCGCGAATGCTTTCCTCATGGAATCTGTTACGAATGGGTCGCAGCCGCATTCTCGAGATACGACGCCCTCTGATCCAAAATGCAACACCGCAAAAGGCCAACACTCCAAGAACGGGACTGGGTTCGATACCAAGCCTACATCGCGGCATTTGTTACTAGCCTCGGCCGCGAATCAGAACTATCAAGCATGCTACAAGGCTCTTAAGCAGATGCACGAGTATTGGGGTGGTGTTAGATATATCATCACCGCACTGGATCAGAAGTCCGAGGGAATATGGGACTGTGAGACGTACACGGTAGAGGAGTACGAGAGCACCAAGCGCCCTCGCCAAAGCAGCGCAATCCGCCGACTAGGGGGTAGGCCGGAATATCCGGCATCGCCCATCCCAGAGAGCGGCCCGCCATTGGCATGGTCTCTGACGGGGACGACTAATTCGCCCAATTCGAGCTTGACCCTGCTCTTCCAAAACCCGGTGGGGCACGGCCCAGTTGTGCAACCTCAACCGGCACCAGTTCCCGCATCGGCAGCTACACCGCCGGGGAACATGATATATGACCCCATCCGCCAAAGCCTTCCGGAGACGACGACGATGTACCCTCCTGCCTCGCCATATCCGCAACCGAATACCTCCGCACTGCGTCACTCGGTAAATCATTCTCAACCCCACCGGGTCTCCAATTCGTCGTTGACGGGCAAGACCCTCCAAAGATACGCCGTTTCGCCGCAGTGTGATACTCTTAAATCCCCGACAATGCCCGAGTCGAGGCTTCAACCCCTAGGTATATCCGCCCAAGGGCCCATAGCTGGCTCTTCGGCGTCATTTACGCCTACATCTCAGCAGTCGTCGGGGTTCGAGTACCAAGCCGGAACTTCTCCCACAAGCACGACACACGTCAACGGCACTAATTCAAACACGGCATCCGCCGTGGGATCGGTGTATTCTCCAACTGAAGCCGGTCCTTCAAACTTCGCTCAGAGCGGCAGTGGGCTGGCGTCGAGCGGCTACTCCTATCTCGGCCCGGCCGGGTCAAACTTGCACCTGCTCACCTACGATAATGAGACAGATATCGGCCAGCATCTTACGAGCTTCGAGCAAAACGAGATGATGAGCTGGTTTGGCGATTATTTCCCTAACGAGGTATTGGGCTTTTATTCTGATCCAAATATGGGTTGAAAAGCATGGCCCCTATGATTTGAATGTGATGTTTCATGCGCGGACGTCGCTGTAACTTGTATTTTAACTCGCACGCCTCGTATCTGCGTTGAGGCCCTACGGTTGATGGATTGGTTGGGAATATGTATTGGATATTCGGCTCGATACCCTCTTTGTTCTAACTTGCGGAGCGGGTGCATAGCGTTGATATGGAGATGGGAGAATGACTGTTCAAACGGAGCATGGACGCATACGAGCATTGATGAACCTGGAAATGTTATCTGTTTCTGAAATAGGTTGCAGCAGCATCTTCTTCGGCGTAGGGGATTATAGCACGCAGGTTCGGGATTCTGTGAACGAGAAGATGCTAGAATGCACCTTGGATTGCGTGTGTCGAGTCGGTAACGCCAGCGTGATCATAAAGGCGATATGACCGCGCCCGTCTGGGACGCCGAGATTAAACGCGTGGAGATCGTCCTGGTGCCTACGCCCTTCCTTCCCGCCAGCAAAGGCCGTCACAACTTTCTCCATCCCCCATCTCGCTGCCTGAGCTAGCGTGGACTATTTCGTAAGGCCGCCTGATTTTCTCCTCAGCGAACTGAGGTCGTCGGTGCAAGTAAGTGTATGAATCTCTCCTCACGAAGCCGTAACCGGAGCAGAGTTCGTTTAGTTGCGGCTTTGGAAGTCGAAACGATGCCGGCATATAAGTTGACTCGAACATGCTGTTTCTGCCTGAGAGCCGGGGTTACACAATAGAAGATGGTAAAGCAATAATACTTACCTTAACGCGAGGGTACTTTATGCTACAACGCAACATTTTCCTGGTACAAAATAATCTCTCTTCGGAAGAAGCCAGTTATACCATTTCTACAACCCCCTCCCCCACCCCCCTCGCAGTAAGGTATGACTACCCCCTCGGCAGCATCGAAGTCTTAGAGCAAATAACAGCTTAAGTGCCTTATCTTATTGGTTTATGACTATTATTCTCTAGCAAGTATATATCTATAGTATGACGTGAGGTCACGAAGACCGAATTCTTATTTCCCCTCTGTTAGGATATATGCAGGTATCGTACAGCTTGAGGAATTTGTGGATAAAGGGGGTGCCTAGGTTAAGTGGGGGTGGTTGGCAGAAGCCTTGCCGACGGGAGCGTTGGTAGCACCAAACCTTCCTGCTCCATCCACTACCGCAGCAGTATACCTGCCTAGTAATAGAAATACGACTAAGAATATAGTAATTAGCCCATTTCTCCGCACCTTCCTTGCTCATGATGGATTAATCACCTAGTGTCGATTGTCGGAATTCTATCATTCAATTTCGGTATTTCGGCTGCTGGAATGGCCAAAGTCTGGTAGTGATGTGTCTGTGTGCTGTGGACCGCTCCCCAGAATGATGTCAATAAGTCGCAACCAGGTAAAAGAACAGTGACGTAACTTTCGAGGGGAGCATGGGGCGTATACGAAACGACAGATAAACCATCCCCAGGCATCCAATTCTCCGACATCTCCTAATTCGTATCTATCCAGTTTGAAAACGACATTCGACACACAAAGTACCGTTTCGAATCACGATATATTGAGGCAACCGAATCTTGATTAACCCTGAAACAAGATGGCGCCATCAAAGACACCAGGTCAAAACCAGGTGGCCGCGAGCGACACATTCCTGAAGAAGCAAGCCGAAGGTAAGTCATGATATTAGATTAGACAGAGTCGAGAACATCTAACCCCATGCTCGCCTGAGGCTGAGGTAGAAACTACCACAGCTTACTTTCCTAAGTCGACCGTGTAACGCCGGCACCTGTTCCTAGAGGCCACTGAGCGACTCTAGATACACCGCGCAAAACCCCTCCAACTTTCTTCTATTTACTTGTGGAAAAAGCGGGAAAGCTGACATGACCCCACCTATAGCCCAGGGCCTCGGCGCCCCTAACGCGCCAGCCCACAAAGAGGGTCACGCCCCGGGAGAGGCGCTAGTCGCCTCAGACTCGGGCAGCACTAACGTCGGTATTGAAGGCGGAAGCACCAACATTCCCGGTGAGAAGGGGATCTCAGGAAAGCCGGTGAGAGAGGAGATGGATAGACCGGGAAACTCCATGACTTGAGGGGGATCTCTGATGTGGTTTGACGCCCTTTGGGACAACTTAGCTGATGAACTTTTCGGCGACGGATGAGGAGGCGGGCGTTGAGGCTCTACGATACGAGACGAATCTGCGACAGGCGCGCCAGGTCCAACGGTTCGGCACTGGCAACTTGGCAGCGATATCGTTACTGGGTCACGGGTGTCCACCGAAATAAGGAGTCAGAAGAGGCTAAGCTAAGTGAGGCTGAGTCGAATCCGCCCAATTCTATTCGAGTAATTACCAGAAAATTAAAAAAATTTAAAGTCAAAGGTCCTTCTTCCGCGATTGCATCCGCCAAAATCTGTGACTCAGCCCTACCGGCAATCGCCGGTATAGAACCAAAGCCCCGGTGCAGCATCATGCAGCCCTGTCCGCCGTGTGCGTGATTCTGCTCTCGCTGAGAGCTAAAGCCTAAAAAGGCAGGCAACAGTTCGAGAGTTCGAGATTGACGGCCAATAACGCTTTAAAGCAAAGTAGCATTCGCCCGCTTCGATGATTCGGGGGCTCTGCTGTGCTGTCTACGCTGCTGACTTGCTAAGTCAATTGTTCCTGTACAATTCTAGCCCCGTTCAGTACCTTGGTTTACATTGCCCTACGGATCAGAGCTGCTTACATGGATACGCTTATTCACCGACCGCTGAAAATTTCCAATTTACCAACCACAGCCTCGGATTGCCTACTAGTATATGGCAGAGGAGCCGCAATTGCTTACTGCTCCCCACGTGAGACAGAGCATAATGGCACAAGACGACCGAATGCATTGCGGAAGCGCTGCCTGCGTCCCAGTCGAAGTCGACGGAGCCACCGCCTGGGTATGTGTCTCTGCCTTATACTACCTCGCGCGACTTTTGACGCTAACTTATACTATTCTAGACACCGACCCTTTATGGCAGTGCCCTCGAATAGAGAATAGTCTCCCCATTGGATAGAGGGCACTGTGGCACAATGCCAGAGCCGCCGTCTACCGGGAGAGTGTTCGGACCATTCCTGCTCGTACAACTTGATTTAGTCTAACCTCAGTCACCAAGATCCCAGGGCTACAGAATGCCCCATAAGGTTGACTCCCCTTAGGACAAGCAGAGCCTCATGTTTCGCCGAGACGCTGGGCCAATCCCTACCGGCGCGCAAGCACTGGCTCGACGGACCCCGTCTACTGGGGATTGGCGATCCACATCTAGTCATAGTCATAAGGACTACGTGCAGGATATACTGCATGACGATGGTGGAAGTACAGAAATAATGGAGCACGGTGGACGAGCGTCTCTCGTGAGCGAGTGGGTTATCATTAAACGGCCTCGCTTGGCTTGAGGCCGCAGATGCCACTCTATATCATGGGGGAGGCCCTCAAACCTTCGTCCAAACATTATCCCATTCCCTTGTCTTACTTTGTTCCCGTGTTCTCCCTATGCCCAGTTACCCCGGGAAAGAAAATATCATCCCCACAGCCTAGGCGGAAGAGATATACACCCCTCATAACTGGCATATAGCCCAAAGCGAATCGAATATGAGAATCGAACCCCGGCAGCACGGCGAGCAATTTGGTTACGTCCAGATCAACGGGCTGCAACGCGTCATCGAGCTCGACGCAGGCGCCGCGGCACCGGCTGCAGAACCAGGCGATGGCGAGGACATCGTCATCCCAGCTGAGGCCCTAGCGGCCGCCGAGAAGGAGATGGTCATCATCATCGCGTGCATGAACGAGGAGTACCAGACGATCGAGGGTGTGCTATCGGGCGTGCCGCACGACTGTCTCGTCATCCTGGTCTCTAACAGCGACCGGCCGGGGCGGGGCCGCGGTGTCGTCGACCGCTACGCTGCCGAGGCGAGGATGCTCGAGGCCTTCGGCGCACGGGCGCGCCGCTCCGTTATCGCCGTCCACCAGGCGGACCCGGGCGTCGCGGCCGCGTTCCGCGAGGCCGGCATGCCGGAGCTCGTGGACGCCGCCGGCGACGGCCTCGTCTACCGCGGCAAGGGCGAGGCCATGATCATCGGCATGACCGTCGCCGCCCTCACTGGCCGCAAGTATGTCGGCTTCGTCGATGCCGACAACTTCGTCCCCGGCTCCGTGACCGAGTACTGCAAGGTGTTCGCCGCCGGTCTACACAGCGCGAGGTCGCCCTACGCCATGGTTCGCATATCTTGGAACTCGAAGCCGAAGGTGCGCGGGGACCAGCTGATCTTCGACAAGAAGGGCCGCAGCTCGCGCGTCGTCAACGAATGGTTGAACTGCTTATTACAGGTATATATTCGACAGACTCCTCCCAGTCCTGAGCGGGGTCGTCGAGTTACGCTTTATACTAATTCGAGGACGATGTAGGAGTACACTGGTTATGGCACCGACTTGATCATTACCGGCAATGCCGGCGAGCACGCCATGACCATGGAGCTAGGCCTGCAGCTCCGGCTCGCTCGCGGGTACGCCATTGAGCCGTATGAGCTGATCAACATACTCGAGAGATTCGGCTGCGGCGGGTCGATAACCGACAGTGACACTGACAGCGGCCACGACAGCGACAGCGACATGGAGGTCTGCGCGCCGCCCACGCCGCCACAGACACCGCCACAGACGCCGACGCAGTCGCAGACACGCTCCTCCCAGCCCCGCCAGCAACAACACCAACACCGACCGACCCCGGCGCCGACGAACCTGGTGGAGATCATGCAGATCGAGACGCGGAACCCGCACTTCCACGACACGACCAAGGGCGACGAGCACGTGCAGGACATGCAGCTGCAGGGGCTCAACGCGCTGTACCACTCGCCGGTGGCCCCTACGGCGCTGCGCGCCCGCCTACTGCGCCACATGGTCGAGCACCTTGGGCTCGAGCCGGGTCGCGAGCCCCCGCGCGAGCGCACCTACCCCCCGCTCGCCGCCGTCCTCGACTTCGGCGTCTTCTTCGACGTGCTCACGTCCGAGGCCGCCAGCCTGCGCCAGATCGGCCTCGGCGCCGAGGTCGACGTCCTGCTCGCCGACCGCTGCACCGCCGGCTACCGAAGCCAGCGGCACCGCCGCCGCCCGGGCAGGTCAGACGCCGGCGCGCGACGCGGTGACCGCGACGATCAGGGGTTCCCGCGGTCGCCCTCCGGTGAATGGTAGACTATGGAATAAGGTGGCGTGATCTTGGGGTACCATAAGGAGGACGGGCGTTGCTCGGTTGTCGTTAAAAACTGGGTTAGAATAGATTGGCGAACGCGAGTTCAAAATGTGTAGGATACCAAAGGGAATAACGGGACCTCATGGTACGACTAGGGATTACGGGATAAATGGGTTATACGATTATGGTCATGAATTAGCACAGCTAGCATTGGGAATAGAACTTTTTTGGGCGGCGCCAGTGTTACACTTGTCGCGCTTCTTGGGAGATCGTCGTGCCGAACCATTCATTGGCTCCTTGCCATCCTGCGAATTACACGCTTTCGAACCACTCCATCACACAACCTCTATACAACTATAACACCTCCCGCGCTAAACGATGTATCCAAATAGCATCTTATATACCTTCGTAGCATAATCCTCTTTGGCCGTTGCGGAGCCCGGCTTACCGGTCGGAGTGACCAATTAGTTAGGCCACCCTGAAGTACCCAGATATACTCCACAGCAGTTAGATGTCTTTACAACATTCGCTGGTGAAAATTAGAGCGAAAGATGACTATTCTCTTTATATTCCCCGACATTACGAATCATGTCATAACGTGGTTTACTTTATCATTCGATTTCCTTATTTTAGGGCCAACCCGGTCAAATGGGCATCTCAACTTTCATGGCCGGAGCCTGCTCGTCTTCTGGTGTGCTCAGTATATAGCGATAGCTGATTTCTTCAGACGTCCACTCCCCAGTTGGAGTAGTGCCTAGGCGGACATGACCGATTGGGAAGATGTAGCGAAGCGTTGGTCCCCGATGCCGCATGACGATATCGCCCGGGTGTCTCCGCACATCACGCTGCTACATTCCTCTTCTGGAGTCGCATGGCAACCTCCCCTATTGGACAATCGCTGCTATCAATTCGCTTTTAGAATAAGTTGGCCCCTCGCCATGAATAACGCTCTTTTACGGATAAGGACCAGAGCCCTGTTCTAACGATATGCTGTAAGTATTGGGGTGGTGGCGGGGGGTGCGGGGGGGTTAGATATAGATCAAAGCCATCCCCAGAGACACCGCAGTGCTACGGCCTTCTAAACCAGCTATGACAATATGAGAGCCAAGAAAGTCCTCACACTTGCGGCTGCAACCACCGCGGCGCCTTTCACGCCGAATCCCGCGAGGGTCCTCGCGGGAAGGCAATCCGAGACGTCCGCCAGATTCACCTGCGCCTCTGCAAGCTGGCCGCCGACCACGATCGGACAGCCGAACGTGCCCCAAGCCCCGTCGGCAGAACTGGAGTCGATGCTATCAGAGGTCAGCGCGGCTAACATCGAGAAGACGATCCTGAAACTCGCGTCCTTTGGGACGCGGCACACGCTGTCGTCGCAAGACCCCAACGGCGCGCGCGGCATCGGCCCGGCGCGCGCGTGGATCCGCTCCGAGTTCCAGCGGTACGCCGACGCGGGCGACGGCCGGCTGGCCGTCGAGACGGTGGGCTACGTGCAGGAGCCCGACGGCGGCCGCATCCCGTTCCCCACGCGCATCGACGACGTCGTCGCCACGCTGCGCGGCACCGAGCCCGACGGCCGCCGCCTCTACGTCGTCTCGGGCCACTACGACAGCCGCGCCAGCGACCCCCTGGACTACGAGTCCGACGCCCCGGGCGCCGATGACGACGCGTCCGGCGTCGCCGTCTCCCTCGAGCTCGCGCGCATCATGTCCCAGCCGACGTACCCGCGTCCCCGCGCGAGCATCGCCTTCGTGGCCGTGGCGGGCGAGGAGCAAGGACGTGAGCAGTTTCTCTAGTTATTCCAGGCCTCTTTTCCCTTTTCCTTTTCTTGGGGGGATATTTCTTATACCCCCCAGCTGCTCGCTTAATCAGTTTGGAAGGACTCGCACTGAATCCAGACATTGCAGTGTACGGGGCGCAGTACCTGGCGCAGCGCTATGCTAACGCATCTATAAACGTCGAGGGCATGTTCACCAACGACATTATCGGCTCACCCAAGGCGGACAACGGCATCACCGAGGATCCGCACACGATCCGGCTGTTCGCGCAGGGGCTACCGCCGCTGGGGGTGGAGAACGCGACGGCGCGGGAGCGGCGGCTCACGATCGGCGGAGAGAACGACACGCCGGCGCGGAACCTGGCGCGGCTCGTCAAGGAGGTGGCCGAGAACGAGGCCACGGGGATGAACGTCTCGGTCATTTACCGGCTTGACCGGTACCTGCGCGGCGGCGACCACCGGCCCTTCCTCGAGGCCGGGTTCCCCGCGGCGCGCTTCACGGAGCCGCACGAGGACTACGCGCACCAGCACCAGGACGTCCGCGTCGACCCGCTGACCGGCAAGCAGTACGGCGACCTGCCCGAGTTCTGCGACTTCGAGTACGTCGCCCGCGTCGCCAGGGTCAACGGCGCGGCGCTCTGGAGCCTGGCCAACTCGGCGGGGCCGCCGCGGAACGTCCGGGTCAACACCACCGCGCTGAGCAACGACAGCACCTTCTACTGGGACCCGCCGGTCGGCGGCGAGGAGGCCGTCGATGGTTACGAGGTTGTCTTCCGGGCAACGAATGCCCCTTTCTGGACCGACGTGATCGATGTTGGACTTGTCAACGAGGTGACGGTGGATTTGAGCAAGGATAATGTCGTCTTCGGAATTCGGACGCGGAGTGTAGACGGGTTTCGAGGAGTAGCTGTGTTGCCGTTTCCGGTATCTTGACTAAACACTTTGCCAGGTAGGGAGTTGCCTCATGAATGAGTAATTCAGTGCGTCTCCGCACGTGATACCGGAAAACTAAGCGACTGTTGCGAAGTGAGCATGTCTACCGGGATTATGCAAATCCGTCGCTTCCCTTCACATCGTATATTGTTTATATACTCCATGGAAGTGCATTCCTCTTCCGGTAAATGTCAGCTATTTACTCCATATTATTCCGAGGTTCACCTTCGAAGCAGATTCGGTCTGACCTTCAATGCCTTAGACAGATTTCCGTATACCCATGAAATTCTCCATATATCTCCGACGTGGGATCATTAAATGAGAATGAGAAATTCCCAGCGACGTTACTACGCACCGAGCACTTGTAACCCAGCAGCTTGTATACACATTGAAGGCAGATAAGCCTCTCCATTATCCAGGGGTAAAGGACCTCCTTAGTGTCCTGAGTCCACAGCACCGTGCGACACGCATGGCGCATATCCAGAATTAAGTATTCAGGCCCTGACACCTCCCGTTCCTTAGAACTATGTACCGTTCTGAAGTCACCGCGGATAGGATATTCCCCTTATTAGCTTCGCGGTTCTCCTTAAAGGGCTTCGGAGGAAGCTAGCTGCTACGGTCGCCGTCATAAGTTCTGGGAAGAAGTGCCCGTTGCACGATTTGCCGATCTCAACATAAAGAGAGCTTAACGTCATCACCGTCGCGGATTAACAATCACCGCCGGGTTTGATCGGGCCAAATTATCCTCCGAGCAATCATGCCCCTTCAATTAGATGGTACTTCATCTATTCGACCCCGCTGGGAGCTGCTGCTAAATTGGGTTTCATCCCGGGTCCTGCATATTAGCCGCCAAGGAACTCGCCGCGTCCCAGATCGGGGCCATATATGAGGGCTCGACGCCAAGTATCGTTTACACGCCGGTTAATGGCTAGAAGAGCACAAGTTCATCATCGCTTTAGACGCTCTAGGAGAAGAAATCCTCCCAGTTCACAATGCTAACAACTGCACTCGTCGCCTTCGCGCTCGCGGTGACGGGCTTGGCCCAGGCCCCGGAGGGGTACCGCACCGTGGTGATCGCCACGGCCTGGGACGACAACTACGTGCTGCAAGCGGCGGCGCCGGCGCAGAGCGGCAGCGCCGTGATCCTGTTCGTCCCGTGCTCCCAACAGCCACCAGCGCTTCCTCTCTAACCCGCAGCAGGTCAAGTCTCAAGAACGCCCCTGAGCAGCAGTGGTACCTCAAAGACGGCAGCACGAAGCTCCAGCTGGCCAACACGACTCTCTGTCTGGACGCCGGCACCGGTGAGTGGATATCGACATATCCCCCGAAAGGCACCTCGGGGATATGTACTCGCAAGCATATCAGCTGACCTCCCTCCCTGCGTAGGCCGCAGCAACGGGAGCCCCCTGACCGTACGCGACTGCGTCGACGGCCAGGCGTCGCAGAACTGGATCTACAACGCGGAGGGCCAGATCGTCCTCGACCAGGCGGGGCCGCGTAAGCAACATTCAGGGCACCGCCCCGGCGTGAACCGTGATTCAGGAGCTAATTTCAAAGCAGAACTCTGCGCCGACCTGTACTTCGGGAGCGTCCGGGACAACACGCCGATTGTCATTTGGCAGTGCATCGCCGGCGACAAGAACCATCTCTGGAGTGCCGCTGATGTTACTGTCTGAGTACTTGAGATGGAGTTTCCATGCCAGAAATGGCCGCGATTGACAGCGCCTTATACGCCTGTTTTATTCTGTATATTCCCAGTTCTGTAGCCTCTATTGAACTCTATTATCTGCTCGGGTTTACTCTGAGCTCTGGTCATATTATCCGACGTCTTCGTATTTTTCGGATGACAACCTCAAAAGCGTGATAGCAATGGGGTACTTATGCCTCCGTAGGCAAAGGTGGGAAGAAATCCCACGTCATTTGGGATAAGCAGCCAGGAGCAGTGAACATGAACTAATATCGCACACCTCACAGGGGCAAGGTAGATAACTCGCAGAACCAGCGAGACTCGTTATTACTTAAGCCTATAATACAATTGAACTGTTATACACGCGCGCAGCTTCCCGAACATAGCCCTCGTCATTTATACATTCAGTCATTAATTCATTTTCCCTGTCTCGTAGCATTCCCATGGCCCAGTGAATCCTGGACAGCGCCCCCGATCGCCCCGGAATCGGTGAATTGCTTTCCAATGGCACCTTCCTTCGAGAAGGGGCCGCCCACTTTCTCGCCTACGCTGCCAATGGCGCCCTCAGACTATATGCATTCCTCGTTAGATACTGCTCATATTTTCCCCGATATGCATGAGGATCTCATCGAGTTACTCACCGTGAACTGATGTCCAATAGCACCCTGCGAATCGAAGGCCGAAACCCTCGGGGTAGCCCTGTCACCCAGCTCGCTGCCCTTACCGAACACGCCCTTCGGACTTCCTGTGGAAGCGTATTCGTCGTATCTGTAGTTCTCGGCGGTGCGGGCACCGAGGCGGTTCTGGTTCAACCCGCCCGGGCTCGATCCGTACCCAGTGGCACCAGAGCCGCTCTCGAGCGCGCTGCCGGCGTGTCCCGGGTCGGCCCCGGTGCCGGTGTGCGACGGGTCCTTCGAGCCGAACATGCCGCTGGTGGCGCCCGAGGCGCTGGGGATCTTGGTCTCGTCCAGACTGCTGTCATTACCGCCCCCCACGCCGACGGCCTTCTTCAATGTGTCCATGACGCCTCCACTACCGCCGGTGCGTTCCTGATTGCCGGGTTTCATCGTGTCCATGATGCCTCCGTGGCTACTGCCGTGGGAGGTATCACCCATGTGCTTTTTGTCGCCTGGTTTTAGGGCTTCCTTGAGCGAGCTCATGATGCCGCCGCTGCTGCTGTTGTTGCCGGTCTCCTTCTGCTTCAGGTGTGTTAGTAACGGCTGGGTGAGAATGGATTTAGCAATAGGGGTTACACACGTAGCCGGCGTCCATGCCCTGGGCTTGCTCGTCGGTCAGATCAACGTTGGGTCCGGCGGTGGAAGCGCCGTAGTTGAAAAGACGACCGGAATCTGCTCCTGAACCGCCTGTCGACATAGTGTATGATGCTTGCCCTTGATTCTTGGGTGTAAAAACGTTTTAAGATATTGAACGTAAGGCGAGCTATGTTCTCGGATGATGTAGAAGTTGTAATGCTCTTTATAAAGAATCGAGTTCGATTTATCACCCAGAGAAGAGATACAAAGAGGCCTACTTTGTACTTTACAGTACTGGGTACGTCATCATGATGGCTAGAATGCTGAAAAGCAATCACATACGATTAGTTGCAGTTGCGATGTACTGATCACCTTACTTAGGCACCATTATGTACTATATGTATGTAGGGTCTACTAAAAAGATCTACGTACATCGTACTTTACAACATACTGTACGTCATTATGATATTTAGCACAGAAGGTCATCATAGAGTTAGCTACCTACCTACGTTGTGATCTGCATAATTACCTAAGCGGATGTGGGGGAGCTGGCTCTAGACAATGGCAGTTGCGAAATGACAGGTACCGTAGGAAGTACCGTATTATCCTCGATATTCAACCACTTGGCAAATGCGAAAAAGGACGGTGCCCAGCACCCCCCGACGGAATCAGTTTTCCTTTACGTCGTAATTGGCGAATTCAGGTGCTGGGTTCTTAAGGAACTGAAAGAGGAAGTTTTTATTTACCAGAGGACTACATTTTCGGTCTCTGACAGATAATGCGGTACGCCAATTGGTACTGTAGATCCGCCGAAGCCCATTAAAGCCCCACTCTCTTTACCGTCACAAACAGTGGAATACGGTACAATTTATGATCCGGTACAATCCCCAATATACTGTATCATAGAAACCCCTATTTTTAAGGGGTTGGCAAGCTTTGAACTGCCCGCTGTTCAACTATAAATGAGAACTCAATAGCTGCCACCCTAGATACTCAATTACTGGCTGAATGCTAGACTGATGGTGAGTAGTAGGTACGACGGTCTGATACTTGCAATGTAACATGAATATCCGCCCCCGCAAGGCTCCTTCCTCTCCTCGCGTTTTATATCCAAACCCAGCGCAATGACTAGGCTTAAAGGGATGGCCCCTGTCAAGCATATACATACAGTCCAGGCCCATTAAAATCTAAGTAATTAGCATACCGCCATATCTGAACGCGACGTTATAAGTGGCCTTCTTTATCTATTGCCGGGTCGATGGTGATGATGGTCTACTTCTATAAGTTGGCCCCTTAACTGGTCTATGCAGGCTGCCGTTGATTAGTTGCATCACTGTTCCATCGAGTCAGGGGCAAGGAAACATCAGAGGACTATCGTATTCTAACTATACACAGTCTGCTCTGGCGCAGCCCAATAGTCTAGGCATTCATCGAGACCACATGAAACTCAAGCCCCAAGGCATGAAAACATTTAATCTTGCTGTTGACCACTAACACCAAATATGACTATTCTTCATTTTGGTTTCCTCAACCTTACTCGATCTTCCTCTAAATCTATCTCTATTTGGAAGCACAACTCCTATAATACTGCTCCCAGCCTGATGCCGCGCCCTGGCACCCAAAGACTTTCCGTATAACCTTTAGGCTTTCCAGCATTTACGACAATGAGCATCTCAAGTTCAGAATGCGCAACACCAAATGCAGTCGAACCTGGCAATGATTGAACCACAGAGACTTTGCTGGTATCCGGGGTCCTTTCCTACCCTAGCTTTAGATCCACACCACTTACTGATAATCGACCCAGCCTCGTGAAGCACCGGTGGACGGTATGGAGAAAGGCCATAAACATACAGGGAACGATGTTCCTAGTGAGGGGAATTCTACGCGAAGCATTGACGAGCCACCCACTCAGCAACAACCATCTCCAACGGTACTACCTTCAAGATGATATTCCGTTTCCCAGTTCTGGAGAGCTATCGTTGCTGATACTTGGTGGCGTGAGGCTCTTGCTAGCGCCGCCAATGTCACATGCTTACTTCTTATTGTGGTCATCCTACGCATCTTTGAAGGCCATGGCGTCCCTAATCTCCTATTCCTATGGTGGAGGGTCCAGATGTTCAGCCGAAGCAGATACTCCCCGATTGTGTAAGAGAGTCTAGTTGTCGAAGCTAAGCAGAGGTCAAAAGAAATAGAACCATTGGATGTATTTGAATCGTTTACTAGTGAGAAAGGTGTCTGGTCGACGTCGTAGCACATAGTCGCGCATCGGTGACAATAACTTCGGAATTGGCAGGATAAGGCTGGCTGAAACGGCTTAGTATTGCAAGTAACCGTCGTCAGTCCCGGCTGACCGCCTAGCACATGCGCTGGAGCCGCTTATACTAATTTTATCGTCGAGTGCGGCCGTCAAAGATAGGTTGAATACACGTTATTCCATACTAAGTGCCTAGTCATGAGGTTTGGAGGGCTACACATCTATAGATACACAACTTGTGTGGGGCGTATTTACCCCTATTCCAACAGTGATGGGTCTGGCCACGCGTTTAACGAGTTGTAAGCTGACGGCTTAGTTACCGCTATAGCCCAATCTTTGTTAACATCGCAGCGTATAGTACGAGACAGCTGACATCAACTTTAAAAGCTACAAAGTAGTTCCTGTCAACCTGTTTGATAACTTGGTTCTGGCTGACTTCATGGCTTGAATCCATCCCCGTATCTGAGAGCCTCCATCCGGTTGCTGCAAGGTGCGCTCTCTCGTACCTGTGTGCTCGTACTGATAACGGCCTGTGGCTAACAGCTTCGACCGAGTCAACATCATTATAAAGGCGAGGCGAAAACCTCCTTTCCCAAAACAGAGTCTGACTAAAATTAAACACACCGCCCCCTCTGACTCCGCTGAACCTGTCATCAGTACGTTCTGTATCTGGCCGGATGAGTCCGTACTAGGCTGTTATAGCGTTACACAACCGCAAGTGACTTCGGGGTAACAAGTTTCAGCAGGTACTCAGGTAGTAAGCCTTAAGTGGAAAACTACAAACCTTAAAGGTGACTCAGTCTAACGCATTGTCGTCAAAATAAAGTTTGGCCTCTAACTATAGCCGCCTCGATATGAATACCCGTACAAACTCAGGTTTTCTTTTTAGATTCTCCGATTTCTTAAGCGCTTAAATTTCTCGAATCTTTCACATCCTTCCAGTTCTAATCACATCCCGTGGCCCTGTTTCGAAACATTTTTTTCTTGCTCTTCTACCGAGTATCACCAAATCTTACCCCGGGTGTTAAGGGGAAGCACGGTTTCCGTGTCTCTCTGGCCAGCCATGGAAGACACGAAGGCAGCGCCTGTATTATGGATCAATGGCTTCCCCGGGTCCGGTAAGCTCACCGTAGCAAAGATATTAGTTCGGAAACATCATTCGGCAGTTGCACTGGACAACCACAAACTGATCGACCCCGTCGAGGCGAGGTTCTCGCGAAATCATCTCGATTACCAGAAGCACCGCCGCCGGTACCGTCAGACGGTGCTAGACCACTACGCACGGGATGAGAGCACGCTCACCCGGTTGGTCATTTTCACTGGTAAAGGCCCGAGACCATTCGTAACATGAGTAGTACTGACTCATCTCAGACTTCCAATCAGACAGCGAACTCGGCCGGAAGTAGCCAACGAGCACAGAGACGCGGCCAGGGAAACCGGACGCCCGTTTATCCCCGTCTATATGATCTGCGACGTAGAGGCGAACCTTGAGCGCATCGCCAATGCCGACCGTCGGGAGAGCGCGCTGGGAAAGCTGCTAGACCGCAGAATCCTGGAGAGGCTGCGCGCCAGTTGCGAGCTCTATGTCTTCGAGGACGACTGCCCAAGCTTGACGGTCGATACGACGGACACGCCGCCTGCGGATACGGCCACGAAGATACTTGCATTCTTAAACCGACTATGTTCGGGTGTTTGATAGTCAAAGCTGCGTTTCGTCACGTACCCCAAATGAACGAAGAACGTCGGGAGAAACTGTTACGCCTCTTGGCCCCGACTACTGAACTAAGGCTTGGAAGCGTTTCTGGGATGCTAGAATACCAATTTGCCGACTAGCGTCGATATAACTGGGATATTTTCTCCGAAACAATAGGAAAACGAGCGACTTTGTACTTCTCTATCGGGGGTCCGAGGGCGTTCAAAGAGACGCTCTTTGTCCGGGCCGGCAGCGTTATCTTTATGCGCCTTTTTCCGGAACCAGTTAGCAGAAAATAAACAAACCGCTTCACGGTTCTCGGGCGCCGTCTTTCATCATTGCTCAATTCCAGATTCAATCACTTACGTCGGAAGGTAGCTGAATAAGTCGTCCTTCTCCCCGTATTAATTGCATGCGCCTGTTCGTAGAAGACTAAGAATAGCCATCTTGGCCATTCCACACTAGCAATCGAGGGAATAGACAGGCATCCACCATGCTCGGCACCAAGAAGCCGCCGCAGAACTTCGAGGAGTACCGGGCGGAGAACTACCGGTTCGAGAAGTACCGGACGGAGGGCAGCGGGGCGTTAACGGACGAGGCGCTCGCGAGCCAGCGCAGCCTGTGGATGGGCCGCCCGTTCCCGCGGCAGGGGCACCCGCCGGCGATCCGCAGCGAGAAGGTCCAGGGCTACAGCGAGCGGCGGATAGCCCGCGGCCGGCGCAAGATGCCAAGCCTCCTCGGCAACTCGCCGCATGACAACGACCCGGGGTTCACGAGGGCCCGGCAGAGGTTCCGCGAGGCGCGCGACTGGTTCCTGGCGCAGGGGCCCTTCGACTTCATCCGCCCGTTGGGCTACGGCGGGCTCGGCCTGACCATCCAGTTCAGGTCTAGGGGCGAGAACCCCATCGACGTGGTGCTGAAGATCGCGCTCGATGGATGGGTCGACGACGACCTCCGTAAAGAGGAGAGGGCGACGCGGGTAAGTACAAGACGTTTACGGCCCCGGCTCGTTTCGGGCTCCGTGAATGGCCAGCGCCCTCTGTGCTGTTCTAACCGATGACCACAGCAACTCGCCGGCGCGGCGCACTGCATCCAGCTCATCGACCCGGAGCGGATCGGCATGAAAAAGCAGCAGCCCTACAAGTTCGCGAGGCCCGAGCTCATAGACTCGAGCTCCGAGGGGGAGCTTAGCGGCGACGAGAGCCCCGCCGACGAACCCCCGAAGAAGGTACAGCGGACGCGGAGGGCGCGGCTAGCGGACAAAGAGGAAGCCAGTCGGATGCGAAGGAGACGCCGAGAGATGGCGAAGCGGGACGCCGAGATGGAAGCTAAGATCGAGGAGAGGGAGAAGCGCCTAGAACGGAGACGGAAAGCAGGCGCTAAGGGCAAGTCTATCGGAGGGGGCGACGACGACGATGAGTGGCAGCTAGACCACAAGGACTACCTACTGCTGGAGCTCGCAGAGAACGGCGACCTGTCCAACTTCATCATGAAATTGAACGAAAAGAACCTCAGGGTTCCGAACCGCGTCCTCTGGTCGTTCTGGTTGTGTCGTAAGTAACATGTCCTTTGCCCCTTTCGCCGAGACTAACGTCAACATCAGTGGTGCGAGCATGTGTTGCCATGGAGTGAGTACCCGCGATCGAAGGAATGCTTCGGCCCTAGAGCCTTATCCGAGCTTTCATTCCGACCTCACCTTGCTGTATGGTTGCTGAGACTCCTGTGCAGGTATCCCCCTCGAAAATTCCATCCGAGACGACGACAAAAGGACGCGGAGGGAGAACCTCCCAATGCTGCACTTGCCGCTCTCGCGCTTGACGACGATCACAGGGATCTAAATGGGAAGATCGTGGACGGACAGCTGTTCGAGGACATACCGGGCCCAAGACGCAGATGGGCAAGAAACCGGATGGTTCACTTCGACATCGATCCCAAGAATAGTAAGCTTTGTCCCACAGCCAGCTAGAAGAATATGGGCATCATTGACACGGGGGAAGTCTTCATTGGCGGTTTCGATGTGAACACGAAAGATGATGAGCACCTCCTGGTTCCTAGGCTAAAGGTGAGGACTGTTGCGGGGGTAGACGGCGATGTAGTCGGCGGCTAACAGCCCGATAGCTGGCGGACTTCGGCACAGCTCTCAACGTCAAGCCCAACAAGTCAAAGTACGCTATGGCGCTGCACTTTCTCGGGCCTGTACTGATGAACGTCGCAGCGAGTATTATTTTTGCAAGCGGTTTCAAGCAAAGAGGGGATATTTTGCTCCGGTTAGTTGAGCCGTGCATAACCATGCTCAGAGAAGATATCCCCAATATTTCTGACGCGAGATACAGGAACAATTTGGCATCGAATGGGACTATGTTGCCCCCACAGACCCCTTCGGGCCTGAGATGTCGGAGCAGACAGTGGCCGGTAACTACGGCGCGCCGATGAACATCTGGGGCATAGCGTTAGTAAGTAGTCATTCCGAGAGCCCGTGACAAAGCCGAAATATACTACATAATCTAACATGAGAACAGACCCTGTGGAATGTCATAACCAAATGCTATCCTCCAATACCTCCCCAGCGGCAGTCGGGGCCGGGGCCACTCACGTATTGCCACTTGATCCGGACAGATCCGAAGTACAATTACGTCGACCCGGAGCTGAAAGAAGTACTGGCGCAGTGCATGAGGCACGATCCGAAGGATCGCCCCAGCTTGTTGAACCTGTCAAGGCAGGCCAAGAGGGGCATCAGGAAGAGATATGGCAACGAGTCCGACGATTTCATTCGGACTTGGGTCCATAATGCGCTATATAATGCTTCTAGCAGTTAGTGTAGAGAGTCGGCTTACCAGAAGCAGATAGGGGCATTTATAGATTGACTTCAATATCGAGTTGAAGACGGCTTAGTTAGAAAGAACAGCTGTAGGGATACACAGGTCATTTGAAGCCGGTCAAAAGCGGAAGTATCGGCAGGTTTTGGGAACATTCTGTGTGCGCGTATATTACCTAGGTTCTTTCTCGAAGCATATACCTTAATATGGACGTTCGTAATTGCGCGTCGCCGTCGCTCTGGTAATCACATCAATCAAACCTGTAAACCGGCGATTGTGCAAGGTTAAGCTGCAGAATCGACTTCCATACCGACTCCCTGAGCTCTTTCGACCTCCTCAATGCGTCGCATCATCTCTTCCTTCCAGGCTCTGTACTCCTCTCTTTTCTTATCTGTCATGATCCATCTGCTCTGGAACATGCTGTCTCCCTTTTGGCGATGGATCCTTTCGTTGGTTCCGTTTTCCGCGTCATCCATTTGCTCGTCGTGTTCGACCTCGTCCGGATCACCGGTCCTGGTTAGGTACTTGATGCCCTCAAACCATTCGCCGCTTTGCCATTCGCTCTCACTCACTTTCTGAACGGCCGAGTCGAAGTCTTTGGGCCCCACGTCCGTCCAGCCTATCCACAGCTCGTCCTCGTCCATGTCCCTGACGGTTATCTCGGCCGGTGCTCTCCCAAGCGTCTTTAAGATAGGCTTCCGCATGCGGACGACGAGCTTGTTGTCGACTTCTCCGCCTTCCTCGAGAACATAGAGCTGGGCCGAGACGAGGAAATAAATAGCAGCGAGCAGCGGTGTTAGATGCTCGTTCACCCATTTATCCTTGGTGGGCCTACCGTTTGGTGAAGCAATGGTCTGCATGCCCGCTAACACCGTCCGCCCGATACGCTCTTCATCTAATTCCTTACAAAGGAACTGGACGGTAGGTCGAACCCATGCTGGTAAGGCGCTGATGGCGCCGCCGGCTTTCTTCTTTGCAGCAACGGCAGGTGGCTTGCCCGTAGATTTAGTCGGGCTACCATCGCCCCTCCCAGAAGGGGATCTGAATTGCGCTAAAGACATTTCCTTGCTGGGCGTCGCCCGAGACGGCGTGCGCTCACCACTTCCAAGACCGGCTACATCTCGGAGTTTAGAACTGGGTGTTCTCACCCTACCAGACTTATTCACCGCATTGGTGGGGAGGATCTTGTCCAGGTGCGTGTAGAGTCTATTGTAAACTCTAGGGGGGACCGGAGGCCGCGGCTGAATGGTCGGGAGGTCAAGTGAGATCTTCAAGCGTTCACACGCGATATGACAGCAGGCATATGCTCTAGCGACCTCTTCCTCTTGCTTAAGAGTGCTGGCTCTGTGACGTGACTGGGCGAGCAGAGAGGATGCCAACTCGACAAGAGGTTGTGGCAGGTTTTGAGAATATGTGGGTAACAGAGAAAACAGATCCGTCTCCAAGGCTCGACTCATCCTGATGCTGTGAATATCCCCGGATGACTATAATCGAGTACAGCACGTCAATGACGTTTTACTGGTCTGGCTGGTGACAAGGAAATACGGAGGGTCAAATGTATCATCTCATTTCCTAACTTGGGAATTAAAGGCGGCCAAGAAATATGGGAAGATGGAACGGTAGATGTAAGTTGTTAACGCCAACGCTCGATGTTGACGCCCCCTAAATTGGAAGTCGGCAGTTGGTGGTTTGCTTGTCTTTCTTTCCTTTGTGGCCTGAGCCTCAAGATTGAAGCGGTTTAGTTTAGTTGATGGGTCCCTATAACTCCGCGCTAGATTTAGCGGCTAATGTCCCCTGCATATACTACGTAGACCCCGAATCTCCCTGAACATTTATCAAGATGCGTCTTCCTTAGATAGACATGGCAGGTACTTTACTGTACTTCTGAGGAAGGAGCCATACAGCATGTCAGGAAGGGTATTTCTACTCGAGCCCAGGGCTTCGCTCGTACCCAATATCTTCATCATCCTTAACCACCCCAAAGAACCTCTCGTTTTCTCCTAGCATCCATTTTAATATACATACACAGCAGCTTCAACTTACCAAACCGTCCCCAATCGTACCTAGAATCCGATCTTTGAGTTGTTAAACTTTGCACTGAAATCCCGGCGCTCAATTGGCCTGCTGGGCTTCCATTCGCGTCGCGTACTTCCCGGCAATCAAGAGCCTCCAAAATCGAATATGCGGCGCGCCATATTAGTCGCAGCCGGTCTTTTCTGCCGAGCCCTCGGTCATGGCGACCACGGCGGATCGCAAAAGCCAATGGTTGATGACAAGGCGGACTGGATGACGAAGCACATGGCCGGTAGGTGATACCATCATCTACGTCTTCATGCGTCCAGGGCGGTGGCATGTCACAAGCTCGTGTGGTTCCACTGCCCGTTCGCTCAAACAGACAAAAAGAAGATAGAGCCGCTAACTAGTCTGTTGGACGTCAAAGAGGAACACCATATCACCGACTTCGATGCCTCGTCCTTCTTTGCCCTGCACGACTTCGACAGCGACGGCTTCTGGGAGCCCGAGGAAATCCTGCGCACGTACGGGCTCATGGACGAATCCAACAAGGACGTGCCGCAGTCGCGACGCGACGACATCCAGCGGGCGCTCATGGCCCTGCTCGACTCGAACCGGGACAACGCCGTGACGCGCGACGAGTTCATAGCCTTCATCGCCAGCGGCAAGTCGCTGCCCGACATGCAGACGGGGCCCGGCCACCACGGCGATGACGAGTACGAGTACGAGATCCACCACTGGGAGAAGTACCACGACGAGAACACGCGGCTCGAGGATCTGACTCACCCCGAGGACATCGAGCACTTCAAGAAGCACGAGCAGATGGAGGAAGAGGAGGCGAGGCTGGAGGAGCTCAACAAGAAGATCATCGTGGAGGAGAACATACCGAGCAAGTTCCGACGGGGCGGCTAGCCGCGGCATCGTGCAGAAATGAAAGGCTTGGGTTCTTATTAGAGTATGCCGTATGCACGAGTTTACGATGGATGGACGGGTATGCGGTTCGAGGCGTAGGCAGAATATGCCACCACATCATGTAATGCTACCAGACCTTGTAATGTACATATCGAACACGCAGTGCCAAACTCCCGGCGCGAACGTCTTGACCTGCTCGACATGATCCACGTACGCCGACTTAGAGCCCCCGTCCATTTTCGCCAGCTCGCTGAACCAGCGCTCGATCTGCCCTTTCCTCTTCTCGATATCCGCAACTCCGACGTTCTCGTGCAGATGGAGCCACGCCTCCTCGCTATCCCGAACGATATCCCAAGCACTCCGCCAAGATGCCTCGCTCGTCGGCAACAGCCCGCAATTCACATGGAGCACGTCCACGTCCGCACCCAGCGCGCCTGACCGTCGCAGCTCGTCGACCCGCAGCGCCGCGCGCGCGTTGTCTTCGAGGAACACCACGATCTGCTCCCCACCTCCGTCGTCGCCGCCACCGTCGAGCTCAAGGAGCTCATCCGTCGATGACGCCGACGCCAGTTCTCGCCCCCGTACGACGCGCACGCCCCAGCCGTTCGTCCGCGCGCCCCGGCGCAGCCCCTCCATGCTCCACGGGTTGAGCTCCCAGCACAGCACGCGCATGCCGAGCCGCGCGTACGAGAACACGAAGTAGCCGATGCCGGCATAGAGGTCCACGGCCCACGCGTTCCCGAGCCGGCGGCGGGCTCGGGCTCGGGCTTCCGGGGGCATCCTACTTCCGTGCTCTGTAGGCGATGCTCCTTTATTGGCGGCAGCGGCGGCCTCGGCTCGGGGTCGTTCGCGGTCACTGTCGCTGTGGAAATCCAAAATCCGCACCTTCTCCTTGATGTTACCGCGGCTGAACATGGTCCATCGCGGCGCCCACGTCTGGAAGATGCCGTTCTGCTTCGTGGACACCCAGAACGCGGCCTCGAAGTCTGCCTCCGAAGGGCCGCCGCCAGAGGGGTCCGAGATGGTGGACGGGCCGAAGTCCCCGTACAGCATGCGCAGACCGCTCGGGGTGCGTAGAATATTCTCTTCCGCGACTCGTTCCTGGCGCGTCGAAGCGGCGCCGTTGCTCTCCCCCGTCTCCCCGGGCGTGTGTAGCGGGATCCCCTCGTTGACCGCGAGGTGGGTGAGCTCTGCCTTCTGCCTCTTGGAGATGGCCGATAGTATGCTTCTCCATAGCTGGTCAAGACGCTCCCCGCCTGTGGAGTGCAAGACCTCGCTCCATGCTGCCGATCCGAAAGCCCCCGTGGGGAGCAGCACCATCGGCTCATAAACGATCCACCGCTTCGGCGCCTGCGCTAAGAGCTGATCGCGATCGTGCTGCTGACATCCCCGGAAGGCGGAATCGAACCAAGAAGTCAGCGCTGCCTCGATTGGGTTCTGCTGCGGTGCTTTGCGCTTTGGTTTAAGTTGCGCTTTTTGCGAGTTCATTGTTCGGACTGGAGGGGAAGATTGGTCCGAAGAGAAATGACCCCCGCCGAAAAGATAGGAAGCTCGGCGGCTTGTGGGGCTCTGTGGAGCTAATTCGGAGGCAGTCCCCGGAAAGGGGTCCCAAAAAGTGTGCCGGTATAAGGTCGATCACACGTCTTTACATACTGCGCGACTATCTCGTAAGTTGTGATTAGGCATTATCAGAACCTATCTAAGTTACCAAGGTAGGTAGGCACCCGTTCAGCGCACCAGGGGTTTGCAGAGCGCACAACTAGAATATTATATCTAAGTTGGACGGCCGCACAGGCAGACTCAAGATCTAGGATGACAATCCGGCGCAGGCAGGCTCCCATCCAGACTTACGAGGTTAAGCAGCCAGGATGATACCAATAGCAATAGCAACGCTGTTCGTTGTTCTCTCAGAGATAACAAAGAGCGGCTCTGATAAAAATTGGACCTCGTATCGAAACTACACGCATTGTCTAACTCCCTACCCAGCGAACCGGACCAAAGATGATACAATGCTGTTCAAGATACTTACTTATATAACAGCCCAGTCTGCGGAATCAAAGATCATGGACCCAAGCCGCGTCGCATTCACACCCGCAGCCGTAACCATGTCTCGCGTTCCACTCAGATGCAACCCCTACACCTGGGAAAACCCCCACGACCCCAAATTCGCCGGCACCAAGTTCGCCGCCGTGCTACGCGCGCAGCTCCTCGACAGTGGCGCCCGCCTCTCATCTACCTGCCAGTCCTGCGCGGTGCTCGGAAGCGTGAATTGCGGGCACCTGTTGACGCGCCTCAAGGCTTCGAGGATGAAGGTCGCGTCCCCCGGGGATAGCGAGCCGTCCCGGCTACCCATCCAGATCTACTCGTGCCCTGGCCGCCACGTATACGAGGGACCGCGGCTCCTGGGCGGCCGGTACAGCAGCCAGCGCGCGAAGGAGTGGCGGGGCTCCCGCGAGTACCTCCGCGGCATGTGTCCGCGGTGCTGGGGCGGCGCGCTGCGCGGTCTGCGAGGGGGCAACGGGCCCGCGGACGCGGGCACGGAGACGCTGTTGAAAAAGGAGTGGCGCCGCCGCCGCGGCCTCCGCGTGTCGAGGCGGCGACGAGAACTAGATGAGGAGATGGAGAGCTACGCCCCGGCTCCGAAGAGGAGCTGGGCGAAGAACAGGCGCTGGAAGCTTTCCAGGGAGGAGGAAGGTAAGTACTAGGGAGAGGCACGGAGCACTGGGCGCCTGGCCAAGCCCGATCCGGAGGAAGGTAGGTCTCGCGCGAAGACGCGGCAGGCTGTGAGTATGGCTCAGCTGAACCCCGCGCCGGATCCGATCATTAGGTTGCCATCCCCCGATAAGGGTGATTCGGATTCGTGGGGTCTGGTGAGCCGATATGATGATTAAGGTAAGAAAGGCGAGTAGGCGATATGGCGTTTAAAGTCTTGCTAGTATCCAAACGAATCGCAATCCCGATTCCCGGGCACGATGGTTTTCATGGTTCGTTATTGGCCTCTCACCCTCCGCCTGCTACTACATGTAGGTACTAAGACCCAGCAAGACTCGCGAAACCTAATGCCCACCTACAAAGTGCACCAAGGGACTTAGACAAAGAAACAGTCGCAATCCTTACTCCAGTACCCAATGGCTACGTCGACGCAGCTTTCATCTGCCCTACGTATTAATTATCCTGCTAATGACGAGATCTTCGGTCTGGCGCTGGAGAATTGATCACCTCTCTTAGAAAAGGGACACTAGATTTCATGGGGTTCTGCGTCTCGTGGCTGGGTAGTCTTCTGTAGTAAAACCAAACATTTCACTCTGCCGCAACAAAAGCCATGTGTTACTGGCATCATATCGGTATTTCAATCATGGCCGATCATGGACTATTAAGTCCATAGTTTATGAAGTAACCCCATTAGCGACCTTCTTAATTGAGGTTATAGGGCTTCACTCCGTTGCGACATAGCCTATTTGGGGAATCGTCTGCTCCATTTAGCCTATGTACACCCATATTCGCAAGGCCTTCAAATTCATTACATTCAATGTTGCCGCTGCCATCAAATGACGGCAGACGGCGAGAAATATAATCAAGATGGTGAAGCGTACAGTCGAGCAACGGCCCCAACGCCAGGGATCACCGGAACCGTTGCCGGAATCAGTCTTCTCGACAGCCTTCGGGATCACGATCAGAACGAGGCCCGGGGAGAGCAGTGCTGACGACGCCCGGGACGAGGACCCCGTATTCACCATCATCACCGCGGACCTCCTCATCCCCGGCGACGGCGAGCCGCTGAAGGATGCGGCCCTGGTTATTGAGGACAGGGTGATCGCGTGGGTCGGCCCGCAGTCCGCGGTACCGCCCAAGTACGCCGACGCACCCCACAGGTCCTACTCCGTCCCCTATCTCATGCCCGGCTTGTGGGACTGCCACGTGCATTTCGGCGGCGAGTCGACGGCGGAGCCGAGCCCGATCCCGTTCATCGGCAGCCATCCGGCGATTTCCGGAGCGCGCCTGGCGAAAGGCTGCTGGACGGCGCTGCAGCGGGGTTACACGTCGCTGCGCGACGTGGCCGGCTACGGGTGCGAGCTCGGCCGCGCCATCGACGACGGGACCATAGCGGGGCCCAACGTCTACGGCTGCGGCGCCTGCCTCAGCCAGACGGGCGGCCACGGCGACGTCTTCGAGCTGCCGGCCGGCGACGCGCTGCTGCACAACGGCGTCGCGAGCGTCGCGCCGGGCCACCAGTACGGCGCCGGCAAGATCGTCATGGTCGACGGCCCGGACGAGTGCCGCCGCGCCGTGCGGCTGCAGGTCAGGCGCGGGGCCCGGTGCATCAAGGTGCTCGCGTCGGGCGGCGTCAAGTCCCGCGACGACGACCTCTTCACGCCGCAGTTCAGCCCCGAGGAGCTCCGGTGCGTGGTCTCGGAGGCGGCCAGGCAGAACCTCGTCGTCGCGGCGCACGTGCACAGCAAGCCCGCCATCATAAACGCGGTCCTGGCCGGCGTCAGGACCATAGAGCACGCCTCGTTTGCGGACCAGGAGTGCGTGGATCTCATCAAGGAGAAGGGCTTCGTCTACATCGCCACGCGAACTATCGTGGACATGCTGCTCCAGACGGGCGGCAAGGGCCTGTCGCGGCAGACGTGGGAGAAGGCTAAGCTGATCGGGCGGCACCACGAGGCCGCGTACAAGTTGGCAGTCAGGTCGGGGGTGACCTTTGCGCTGGGGACGGATACACAACCGGGTTTCAATATGGCGAAGGAGCTAGAGCACGCCGTCAAGGCCGGGATGAGCAATCTAGAAGCCATCAAGGCGGCCACGGCGAACGGTCCGTTAAGCATCGGAGAGCAGGCGCCGAAGTCTGGGCAGCTCAGAGCCGGATACGAGGCGGATGTTCTCGGCCTATTGGAGAATCCAGTTGAAGATGTAACAGTGTTGCAGGAGATGGACAACGTCAAGTGGGTATGGAAGGGCGGCAAGATCTTCAAGGGCCCAGGGGTTGGACCTTGGGGAGAAGATGATTGATTCGATCCAGTCAGTCACCATTAGATACAGCATCTCCTAATTGACGACTTCAAGCTCGTTAGGCCTCGGCGTCGCAATACCGGAGATGTGGCCCCCTTAAAGCTAACTGAGAAGCAGCAGTACCCTCGCAACAATTCCCCGTGGAAGGCTATGTTGATTCCTACAATGTTAGCGCTAGAACTCATGTATGGGTATTATACGGCGTGTAGTAAGGATGGCATTGTCATTCTCGTTTGGAGCATAAAGGTGCGTAAGATGCTGCTGCCTCTGTAAGAATAGCATTCCCGGCCATTTGCAGCATACGCCGTAGACCAGGCCGGCCCCGCGGCTCGTCTACTGAGCACTTGACCAAAAATCCCCGTGAATCGCCGTCGAGTGCAGGATACTTACTCGATTCCATGGTGGAAACCCTCATTTGCACGGGTCTCAATCCTAGCCCCTGATTTTCTGTGATTCACCTCGTTGTTCGTCAAGCCTAAAATACGGTTTATCGTATTTTACAGGCGCCAGCTTTCTCTTTTATAGAGACACTTCCTTTACTCTATACAGAGCTTGTATATTGCTGACAACTTCCTTCGCAGAGCTGCCCTCTCAGAGTTGCTCTATTCAAATAGGGGTATAGGATGGCACTCGTGGAAGCCACCCCCGGTGCTACAGAAAATAATCGATACAACTGCGAGTGTTACATGGAGATTTGGTAAAAGAACGTTAGCCAAAGACCCTATTCGCTCTACTCATGTCGGCGACTTCAGTCACTGGGCGCCCTTCGGTGCCTTGGAACCGTTTGCTGCTGAGTCGATGATCCGCACTACACTTAAGTAGCGTCAAAGAGCTCTCAAAGTTGTAACCACCGAATGTGCCATTTACCTCACGTCGTTACCCTGGCATGAACCATAGTAGCTGCAAACTTACTGGGAAGAAGGACCACGCCAGTCTATTGGGCAATGGTTGATCATGCTGCTACTCCATGTACAGCGGTCAATATCGCCTTCGTCCAGATCTTCAATTACCAGAGCTGAACCAGCTAACCCTATACAGGACTCGGAATGTCTAAGTGGCCGTCACAGTAAGTGACCAAATTCGGCTTCTCTAGAAAATAATCGCAGCTTCTGGATCATCATGCGTGGCCCGGATCTTAACAATATGTTCACTACCATGAATGATATGTCTTCTGCGTAAAATTCATGGATTCGACGAGAAGGGATTCATAAGCTGGGAATCTACAGGGCCCATGGGGAGACCACTATTAGGTACGAAGCAGCTCATGTTGGTTTAGAAAGCAGTATCACACAAGGACCATGGCATGTGGGGGTTGAAACATGCGGAAGCCGTTGTCTAGGTAAGAGTATATATCATGTGACACTTGTGTCGTCGTACTTGTGATCGAGAATGATCCTCACAAGGGAACCTGGGAGACCAGCCAGCTAACATCTTGTAGTAGGATATGGACGTTTTCATACCCAGTTACATTCCAGAGCTGAGTGCCTACGACATCAGATGCAGCATTAATAACATTGAGTCCCCTGCTATTCACTTTTATGCAGGAAGGAAGCGAAGCGAGAGAGTATTCATATTTCGAAAGGAAAAGAAATCGGTTCAATGACCGCCAAAGAAAGAGCACATTCCTCCAAGCCCCAAGACCATGTCGCCTGAAACCAACGATATACACTGCCATAGAAGACGAGACCATGTGAAACCGTAGCCACATAGTCATGTACCCGACCGCTCAATCCTTACGCTGAAGAAATCCAGTTCATGACTCGTCAGTTCATTCATAGACCCCTAACACCCCTTCGCCGTGCCGCATACCGACAGCATTGCCAATTCGTCTATAGAGGAATGACACAGCAATCGCATGGGATCGGGCAAGGGATGATGAAGCAGAAGCGACCGGGGCATAGACCGCCGCGATGACCGCCACGCAGCCCGACGGTAGATTCCTGTGATTCGGCATGAGGGCGCTCGGGGTCTTTGAATAATATGTCCAGTCAGTTCATGGGCAACATAGATCCGAAAAGAGGTCCCTACTCATCGGCTCAGACGGCACTGGTTGCAGTTGTACTGACTGCCCAGCTTGAAGTGCCTGGGCGTCCTCTGCAATAGCGGCTGGGCTGTTGTGCATGCTTGGTTGCGACGGAGCCATGTCGGAGAAGTCTCGGCAAGTAACGGTATGACTGGCAGATTGGAGGACACACACCGGCGGGGGATTCCAAAGTCTAAGTCTATCAAAGTCTGTTAGGTTAATGTTGATGGTCGTATCAGGTTGAAAATAGTCAAGCTGAGAAGAGCTGTTGACACACCCACCGTGCAGGTCAGCAGCAAGCAAGTCAACGCGGTCATGTGATCGTATCGCCCCTGCTACCTTACTAGTACAGAAAATAGATACTTATGACGTCACACCTGCAAGCTCGCTAAAGTCAAAGGAACGTGTTTTTGATAAGCGCGGAACGCAACTCCCCGTCCAAGTTCGTTTATATGCATATAGTCTATATCGGATATCCGGCGCAAGGCATGCTTCTCCGGGCGGCGCTAATGGGGCTGAGAACCTTAACCACAACGACATATTTAGCATTAATACCATACAGTCCTCAACGAAATCGCCTTCCGCTTTTTGCAACTACGAAGTCCCTATGCAGGGACGTTTATATATCTATCTGTTTACACCGTGCGCCCTTACACGTCCCGGAGTACTCTATCAACCCATTAGAGCGATGCAACAACACGGTATAAAGATGACAGTCAGCTCAATTACCAATTTGGACGAATGTTAGCCAAAAGGCTCGGCCAAAGACGGCTGAACACCTGGGTCTGCAGTTATATGCACGGTCGTTGATTTTAGTAAGGCAAACAAATACGCGATTTTTAAGTTAACCGAACTGCTTCTAACTAAGATTAGGCGCCGATTGTCAGCTAGCAGGGGGTGCGAATGCACCCCATATACGGAAAGGCTCCCTCTGATCGGAGCATATACGTCACGTGACTAGACTACATAAAAGTGCAGTGCGCGATTTAGAGCGCTGACAACTAGTCACTCAATACAACAGAACTGATGTCCCCTATATCTGACACCGATTGCTACGGTACATCCAGTACCAAACAGGCACGGCTGTTGACTAAATAGAAGACAAGCTGCAACAAGAGACCAAGCTGCACAAATATAACTATCGCCCGTAAAGGTGATGCTGCGACTTTTTAGTGACCACATCAAACATTTTCGCCCTTATTATTTGCCTCAGCACTCGTCCTGCGAAAGATGGCTCTACACACAGCGTCGCGGTCGGGCATTCTGCGCTCCGTGGAATTTCTATTGGGAAATAACGCAGATATCAATGCCGTAGACGAAGGCGGTCGGACGCCATTATCATGGGCCGCAGGACACGGGCATGGGGAAGTAGTTAAGCTACTGCTCCAGAAGAACGGCATCAACCTAAACCTTCAAGATAACGAAACGGTGGGACGCCATTATCATGGGCCGCAGGACACGGGCATGGGGAGGTAATCAAGCTACTGCTCCAAAAGGACGGCATCGACTTAAACCTTCAAGATAACAGCGGTCGGACGCCATTATCATTGGCCGCAGGAAACGGGCATGGGGAAGTAGTTAAGCTACTGCTCCAGAAGGACGGCATCGACCTAAACCTTCAAGATAACGACGGTCAGACGCCGCTATTAAGGGCCACGGAGAACGGGCATAGGGGAGTAGTTGGGATGCTCGCGGATTGTAAGGGCTATTCCGGCCGGACAGCGTTGTCGTGGGCTGCGGAGAACGGCCATACGGCAGTGGTGCAAATACTACTCGAGAACGACGACATCAACCCGAATAGTAGGGATAGCGACGGCCAGACACCACTCTCGCGCGCCTTGGAGAACGGACACGAAGCGGTGGTGAGATTGCTTGCCTGTAGTGACAGTGCCGCCTTGCATATGTCCGTCCAGGAAGGGAAACTTAAATGGGTAAAATTGCTGTTTGGCGCCAAATATGACATTAACACCAGAGATTTTCTCAACCGAACTCCGCTGCATATCGCAATTTTGTTTGGACATATAGAGATAGCGAGAGAACTCATCTCTCTAGGGGCAGATGCCGACTCTGAAGATACGGACGGGATGACACCACTCCATCTCGCGATTCGATCTAGGGATCCAATGTCTATCGAGTTGCTTCTCCAGCATCGAGCGCAAGTAAAAGGCATCATGGCGGACGAATGGCTTGATGCATATGAAAACAAGGCACCGGGCATTGCAGTGGAGCTGTCAGAAGCACCAAACAAGGAGAAACACATACGTTTCATCAAAGATATGCCGGTCGTGACGCCGGGAGAACCGGGGACAGAAAGACGTCTGTTGTATGTCAACCCATTTCCTATTTCTCAGGGTACAACTGAGTTTCAAAGTGTGTTTACAGATTGCCCTGTTTGGTTGAGGCATCTGATTTCCAGCCTGGCGGACACTTCCAAGTCGCAAGTTTTTCATCGCGTGCAGAGTCATAGTACGCACGTCAGCGCTCATTTCGCTGTTTATTTCCCCACCGGAGGGGATCTAGGAAACCAGCAACACTTCGACACATCCCACTGGAGCGAATGCGCAATAGCTTGGACCATGACACCCCCCGCGAACCCGAAAGGCGGACGATATTGGAAGTCAATGGAGCACTTCAGCATGTTGCCATACGGTTGGATCCCAGATGATGGAGCTGATTTCTTCCAACAATTCATACTCTATCTGAAAGAAAGATGGCTGGCGCTATGTGGCCTAGCTAAAAAGCATCTATCGAAGCGGGTAGGTTGATCGGGGACCTGTACTAGTTAGTACTGAACATGTCTAACTTCATGGGCTCTATTCCACAGCGGGTCGATCAATTATGTGAGAAAGGCCATAACCCTCAACTGATACTTCACCTCGCAGAAGACGCACAAGAGTGGGCCAAGCTTCGCAGCATCCTGCAAGGTCAAGTTCGTACAGCTAGAGATTTTGCCGTTGAGTATTGCCGTCGATACAACGCAGACAAGGTTACCAAAGTGCAGGCGGCAATAGACAGTTTTTCGGACGAAGTTGGTGACCGGCTCAGCCAGCTGGACCGAACCGTAAGAGATCTTCTGCAGTTTGTCAGTGTCTCGACTCTCGTTTCCAACTGAGCTGACCCTGATTAGGAATTTGCCTGGGTATCAATCAACGAAGCTCACAGATCAACGAGCATCGCAACAAGCATGAAGCGTCTCAGTTGGATTACTGTAAGATTTCGATTGTAATTGCGAGGTCGAAGCTGACAAGCCTAGTTTATTTTCTTGCCTGCAATGTTCGCTTCGGTATGTTATCACATCTCTCAACCGAAGTCGTTAAGCTACATGAAAACTGAGAAAAGATCGACAGAGCCTGTTCGGTATGAACGTGGACATACTTGCAACAAGTCCGGATTGGCGTTGGTACATCCTTTTCGGGGGTGGCTCTCTGATGTTCACATTCACAGGGTGGCTTCTCTTTAAATACTGTCAAGTTTGTGATACACTACGCCAAGCACACCTCATATCCAAAATACTGACACAAAACGCAGATTGAAGAATGGGCTGAGCGACACATAGGGACTCATCTCGAGCGATGGGGGAAAGGGGTTGTAGACTACAAACGACGATTAGGATCCGAGCAGGTGTTGCCAACTTCAGAGTAGGTTAAGCTTCTAACTCGGCAGTTGTTTTCTCGACTCAGATACCCCTAGCATAGTTGGTCTCACTCGCGGCGTTAGGTAATTGAACGAAGCTCCTACAGGCGTGCTGCGAATACCCTGATTCAGAATAGGGACAACGAGGATTGCGCTAGCGTATGTGCACTGTAGCAATTGAGCTAAGCTTAAACTGGAGGTATTACCATAGCGTCATGCCATCAGGCTGACTGCGATCTTACAGCGACTGTATTTCACTAACGGGTTGGATAGCACATGGGCGCGTTGAATCATGCACTTTATAGGCGGCTAGATGCATAAAAGGTCCGTGCGCTCAAAGCAAAAGGAGGAAGCCAATTTCGCTAGTGACGAGGAGAATGCGACAGCCACGGTCCGATGAGCCCTAGCCAGGCTTGCAGCCGTCGCCTTTCCATGCCCTTTGTTATTCTGTAATGCTTATAGCCGCAGTTGCTGCAGTCACCTTGGAGAGCTATCTAGTCTCATCAATACGACTGACTGACTGGTCATCTCGCTCCCCCATGGCGGACTGTTGAGTCTGCATGAACGTGGCCAGGAAACGCCTTACGCAAGTACGCATTCATTTATAGGTTCTTACACCCTGTTAATAACTACTTTACCATGTTAACGCGGTGTTCATTGAGTCGAAAAGGGAACAAAATAAGCGTCTTCGATAGCAAAATGGCCCACATCGGCTCCTTGGAGGTTGCGCCGGCTAGATCGAACCGAGGCACTGTAACAAAAGAGAGGCGGAATCCTAGGTAGTTTTGTTCTATATCCCACGGAAAATCCGAGAACTAGGGCCAGGAGGTGGGAAGAGATGCCCCTCCGAGCTCTACGAAAAGGAGTTGCTGGACCCTTGCGGAATCCGACCAGCTGTTCGCATCAAGGTGATAGTTCGTAATCTTCCGTAGTTGTTCACCAGTCCACCCACAAGAGAAACCAATAGCATCGGGCGTCAAATACCCGATATAATTGCTTGAAATCATTGCTGATAGGCCCTTTTTCGATTTTTAGTGATAGCAAGGACCGTAACTACGTCACATTATACTTCAATCATGAGTCCCGGTCAATAATTACACAGGCCAGGGGTGAGAGAGGGACCGTTAGCAACGGCGTATTAAAACTGATCGGGGCCAGCCATCTGTAACCCACTGCCCGGAACCCCATCACGATGCCATTCGTGTGGAGCGCTTGCATGGAAACCCACCATTATATCCCCTATTGAATTAATGGACCGCATATTTTACGCCCCCGCAAAAAGCTGCGGCACTTCGGAGACGGAGCACTAATGAATGACAGCGGAGGACCCCGCCAAGCCCAGCGTTCTCGCCAGGCGGCGATCTCAATATGTACTCATCCTGGATACACGGTTGGGACTCAATTTCGATGGCTGCAAAGTTGTTCGTTGCCAAGGTAGCCTTCTATGAAGCCAAATGGCGAGAGTTTCAATAACGTGGGGGCTTTACTCGATAAAACCTGCAAAGACAACCAGCCGCTACATTACAAGCATCTCTTCGGCGTTCATTGACGTGGTATTGCAACCCACCAATTTGGACCCGAGATCTATTGAGTCCCCGGCATGAGCGCCAGGGGTCTGATAGGGGTTGGAGGGGTGACCCGCTTGACTTATGCCCTAAGGCGGACCCCTGAACAACATGCACCCAAATACCCCATCAAGCTGTCACCTCTCAGCTTTTTGCATTTGACGACCGATTGTTAGCCTGTCGCCTATCACATCTATGCAAGAAATTAGTAGATTCTCACACAAAGAGAATGATGCATAGGTTTGATTATGATCAGCCAGTTCGACGCTAGGTATGGCCGAAGGGTTATCTTGATGCAACTCCAAGCCTGATTCCGAATTTCCCAAGGGCACACGTCGCCGACGCGATAGATCGGCAGATGTTATTCGGTCACATTCAAGTCATTGACACAAAACTTTGGGTGTCCCAAATGCACCCAGACGCTTCATACCGAATCCTTGCCACCAGAAAAATACCTAGAAATCCAGAAAAATAACTTGTAGTAAATAGAACGATCGGAAGTAAACCTAACCTATTCTGATGTGTTTATCTTTTCGGGGTAATAAGTTATTGCCCAAAGAGTCGTTAGACGGTTATTTGAAAGTGGGCGAAATTTCTGTGTCAATGACTTGATGGTCTATTAGATAGTTCGTCCTGACAGCTTGGGCGCGGTCCCCGACTTAAGGCCAATGCATGCGGGGTCGAAGAAGGAGTTTACGTTCATCAATATGGACAGTGTGGATGCAATGACGATGATGATGGACCTCCCAAATGACAGCGCTGGAAGATCGTAACCGACATGGTAGCCCCCGAGTCTGGTGTCCGGTGTTGGTGGTGGGTTGCCAGAATCGTATATATCCAGCTTCCGCTCCCTCTTCTCATGTAGAAATATTCTAAACAGATCACAGCAGATCAGCCGCTCGCTACCATACACATCTTACCCAAATCTTTCATTACCTTATTAATAACAATCGATCTTTTGCGCCAGTACTTCAGAGACACCCTCTTAATCATTAATACCAGATCCATCACCATGCAGTTCTTCAAGTACGCGCTCGTTGCTTTCTCCTTTGGCTCCGCCATCGCCATGCCGGCCTCCCAGCCCGAGGACCGCGCCCTCAACGTCGGTGGTGTCACCACCGACCTCGTCGCCGTCAAGGGCCTGGTCGGCGCCGTCGGCGGCATCAAGGCCAACGTCGAGGCCCACCTCGGAGTCCTCGGTAAGTCGTCGCGCCTCACGATGTTCATCTTCCAGCCTGACTAATGCACCGTGCAGAGGAGATCCTGAACGGCACCGTCACTGCCCAAGTCGTCCCGACCTTGCAGACTACCCTGAAGTCCGTCCGCACTGAGGTTCTGTCCATCGAGGCCAAGGTCGACTCTCTGCTCCAGGGCACGGTTATGCCTCTGGCCCAGGCCGAGCTGAACGTCGTCCTGAGCCTCCTTAACGACGTGGTTGACCTGGTTAACGGCATCGAGAGCACCATCAAGGACTTGCTCCAGAACCTCCCCGAAGGTACGTCTGACAGGAAGCAACTACAGAAACTTGCGCGACTGACATGCCATCACAGATGTCCAGGAGACCATCCGATCCGAACTTACCTACGTCCTGGCTATTCTGAACCCTGCCATTCAGCCCGTCCTCGATCTCGCGCTCGGCCTCGTTGGTTTGCAGACTGGCGATATTGTCGACGAGATCAACGGCCTCATCGACACCCTGAACGGGCTCCTCGACGGTCTCCTCGACGGCCTCCTCGACGGCCTCCTCGATGGCCTCCTCGGCACCGCCGTCAAGATCCTGTAAAGGGCTGATTAGAACCATACGAGTCCATTGGAGGAGCTGAAGTGAGGATTCCTGGGGAGCAAATGTATCTTAGAGACTAGCTAGTGGATGTCGATAGTGAATCAGAATCGCGCGCAAGGCGGCCTAGTTCAGTCTATATACCTGCAGTCATAACAGTGAATGCTGTGCAACAGCCTGTCTTACACTGAGCTGTGGATTGCTCTAATTGCGGGAATGAGTCTGAACAGTGGTCAAGCTGCTCGGAGGCACTCGCTTGTTTTTCGTAATGGCAGCCCCGACTTTGCATAGGCCATGTCGACCATCCTCGTGGTGTTTATCGAATCCTCTCCAGAGACCCACTGAGTCACCTTTTCCCCGCGCACTTTATTGACAAACTGCTCTAGCTGGTATCGGTAAGTTGCCCAGTACGGCTCACCAGGCTGATCGATTCCCGCTTCGCGAAAGCTGTACACCTTCACCGTCTCGGTTGATCTCCAGGTCTTGACAACACCAGACGCATCTCCGACCCTTCGCAACTCGAAACTGTCGTCCACGGTGATGGAATGGAGGAACGCGGGCTGCACGAAGTTGGCGAACTTCACCTTTCTCGTCCTGCAGACCTCGTGTCCGTCTGGGACGTCGACCCCGGCTTCCTCGGCCGAGATCACAACCGGCTTGTGCACGACGTGGATGTTCGGCGAGAGGTGATCGAGCGGCGCCTTGAGGTCCCCCCGCATCTCGCCGTACCCCCCGCCGCGGAACCGGTACCTGGCGCGGAAAAGGCGATCGCATCTCGAGTCGTAGGATCCGGGCTCCGTCATGCACTCCTCGCACTCCTCCGCCACGGCGCCGAAGATGTGCACGAGGGCGCTCGCCGTGTACGTCCCGAGATCCATGAGGGCGCCGCCGCCGAGCTCGTACCGGTATCGGATGTTATCCGCGGCGAACTGCCACCTCGGCACCCAGAGCACGGCCTCGGCGCTCTCGACCTCGCGCGGCGTGATGTATGTCATGAACTTGGCGAATGCCGGGTGGAAGAGGTAGTGCGCGGCCTCGAGAAGCACTGGGGCGCCTGGCGCGGATAGCAGTTTGTGCCGGAATAGCGCCTTGGCTTCCTCTGCATTGTTCACCGACGGCTTCTCGAGCAGGACGTGCTTTCCTGCTTTGATTGCCCGCAGGGCCCATTCAAAGTGAAGCCCATTGGGCAGTGGGATGTAGACGCAATCGATCTTAGGATCGTCAAGTATACCTATAGCGGAAAGTTAGCGACGTGTTCTAGACATACGTTCGCCATACGCTGCCGTCTTAAGAACCCCACTATCTCCAACTCGAACGCCCCAGTTCGTCTCAGGCCACAACTACACGAGCGCTAGACATACCCTGATAAGTCGCCTTCACCTCGGCGATACCATGCTTCTGCGCGTATGCATGAGCCTTAGCACGATCTCGAGCTGCCACAGCTTGGACTACAACGTCGGGGTGCGTCTTCGCTGGAGTCGTGAGTGCATCTGGTCCAATATCCGCGGCGCCCAGAATACCGAACTTGAGCGGCTCCGCTGCTTTAGCCGGCGCTTCTGGGGGGTTTCGAATCTGCCAATTGCGCCTGACTAGGCCGTAGAGAGCTGCCATGCTCACTCAACCGAATTTCAACTTTTTGAGAAGATCAGTCCCTTTTTGAACGAAGTGGAGGGAGACGCTTCCATAAGCCGATGTGAATTACATATGACCCCAAGGCTCGAGGAAGGTATGGGTCTTGGTAGATTTAAAGGGCTTGGTCTAGTAAGATCCCGGAGGATATATGCGACATTCGCACGATGGGATTTGGGGGGCGGAATACATTCCCGTATCCTGTTGCCTAGTCGAGGTCTTACGGTTGTAAAACAAGAGTTCCTGGCGCACTCCAGCTTATCTTTGGTTGGGTCTCCATCTTAATTTTGGCTTCTACATTCAGCTGGGGAGAAGTGTACCCCACATCAGCCCATCTTGACTCAGCGTCATACCCCGACAGTGTCTATGCAGTAGACTTCGAAGGAATTAGAACCTAAACTCTGAACGGAAATCGTTATATTGTAGACTCTCCGACAGTGAGGTAGAACGTCAGCCGGAACGGGCCGTCTGTTGGTTACAATAGGTCCAAACTCGGCCTCTATCTACTGTACCGTCAGTCATCTCTTATAGCGCAATGCTTAGATCAGCTAATATCCGATATTGCATTTTGACGTTCTTGTCTCCCTGTCATCATCACAATTATTCCCCCTTTCACTTGACTGCTGCACGAATCCCCATAATCTACTGACTTCAACTTGATAGCGTCATATCTCCTGTTCTAGTGGCTTTCCTGTTGCGCTTCCCGTAGTTGGAAGACGCGTCCTCGAACTGACCTCAGCCAATACATTTTGCAAGAAGTGGTGGCGAGTAAGCTTGGATGACGTAAAGCCGCTCGCAACATCCTTTATAACAGGAGACTGATCAAGGGCAACCAAGTTGTATCACTAGAGGATGCAATCCTATTCAAACCTACCCTTTCAGCAATATCAATATCGGTCCTGGTGATTCTCGATATGGACAAGTTCTTCAGGACGCTGAGAGGGCCTTTGCGCCCGCGAATTACTGTTAAATATGTCCTCTGTGTATCAACAATACTTTACATCAGCTACTGCTTCCTCACGGGCCAACCGTTACTTAGTAATAACCTGCCGTCGTATGATGGGCCTTACAACGTAGGAACCGTCGATATTGAGATCCCCTCGGATGAACCCCGCAGCTTCAGCAAAGCAGTTCTGAAGGAAACCGGCGAGACGGCCTTCCGGCTCGACACCGTCTTATTTACCATCTTCTACCCATCGTCACCCCGAGGCTCCCGCCCGCCAAGTAGTCGTGCGAGCCGTCATCTATGGGTCCCCAGACCGATTAGCCTGCACGCCGAGGGTTATGCAAGGTTTGTGGGCATCAGCAACTTCCTGACGAACAAGCTGTTCGCCCTCGGCCTTTGGGGCCTGGTCGGCAACACTGAGATACCCGCGGATGTCGACGTGCCGCTGCAAGGTAGTACGTCCGGTCTTACACGCCGCGATGAGACAGAAGCTCAGGTGATCCTAGGCGGCGACCACGATGAGCTGTCCAAGCTCCCTGTCCTCGTGTTTTCTCACGGCATGGCGTCGGGGCGGACGAGTTACACTCACTACCTAGCATCATTGGCATCGAGGGGCTACGTCGTCGCCGCTGTCGAGCACCGCGACGGCAGCGGACCCGGCTCCATCATCATCGGAGAGGACGGAACCGAAAAGAGGGTCTTCCACGCCTCGCGGGAGTCTCTCGATCCAGTGCCCGAAGTAGAGGAACTGAAGACCGTGCAGCTCGGCTTGCGGCAAGCGGAAGTCGAGGAGGCTGTGAAGGTCTTAGATCGCATCAATAGCGGACATGGAGCCAGCGTCTTTGAACACAACCTCCGAGGCGAAGGCCAGACTCTCGCAGACTGGCAGGGCCGTCTGGATATGAATCAAGTGGTCGTTGGCGGCCATTCCTACGGGGCGACTTTGGCCATGCAGGCCTTGAAAGGCGCACCAAACGGGGTTCGACCTTTCAAGGGCGGTATCATCCTAGACCCTGGCAAGTCGTCGGGGCCCCTAAACGACGACATCGATGTTCCGATCCTAGTGATTCACTCCCAGTCCTGGTCCAAGAAGTATTCACTTTTCTACGGACGCCCGCACTTCGCTACGGTCAAGGAGATCGTACTCAGCGTGCTCAGAGGAGGCAGCGACTCCTGGTTCATGACCGCGAGGGGCACGGCGCATACCAGTGTCACTGACGCCCCACTCATCGAGCCTACGTTGCTGGCCTGGACCACCGGATCGACTGTTGATGCATGGGAGGGCGTCATGCAGTATGTGACCGTGTCGCACGAATTCATGCAGTTCTTGGGAGACGGTCGCCTCAGGGGAGTCCTAAAGTTAGGCGTAACCCATCCGGAATATGACCGCGGAGAGATAGCGCCGCCGGCAGAGGGAGAAGGAATGCACTGGCAGATACATGTCTCGCCACAGGAATAATCTGTCTGTAGCATTGCCGCGCAGAGCGCTAGGTTTGAGTCAATGCAAGGTTGTCCTCCAACATCTGCATATCGATTGCAAATGACATGGGGCTGACCCGGCCCGGTGGGGAATTATCAACAGATTGGGGTTAGATTATTAATGTATCAACATTCAAGAGCACACTTGGCGAGCTGTATTACCAATCAGCTTCTTCAACCTGAGTTTGTTCACCAGTTCACTTCGTAGGACGTCTCGAGTAGCTCATGCATTCCCACTCCATCATCACAACTTGTCATTAAGAACTCTGCGGCCAACCCCTTCTCTAGATTGGCCGAATTATTTCCTCAAACCCAATTATCGTCATAATTATGTTTGTACAGGATTCAGCTGTCGAATGGAGTCCTTTACCGCACCTGGGCGTATTTCTTCAACAATGGGTCCTCCAGAAGCCTAGGCAGGCAGCTTTCCTCAACACCTATGAGAATCTCGATGCCGCCGTCCGGCAGAACCGGCAACACAACCTGGCCACCATTGATGACGCCTACATCGAGTGACCTGACGGCCTCGATCTTGCTGCTGAACAGCTTGCCCCAGGAGAAGTCGTAGAGCGCGAAGTTGATCCACGACGTCTGGACGCAGTTGTAGCCGGGCACGTCCAGGAATGCCGTGGGGGCCATGCGGGACACGTCCTCCATCCTCTCGACGATGGTCGTCAGGTCGTCGACCCACAGCTTGCCGGCCGGGTTCAGGGCCTTGCGGATAGCGACGGCCATGTCGGCCAGGTTGTAGGACTCCAGCATGGTACGGATGGGCATCGACGCCGCCACCCACGTCAGGAAGCATCCCAGCGTCCTGGGGTGGACCGGCGGGTCGGTGCGCAGGCGGCCGTCGAGGGCGATGTTGTATACAGACGTGGGGTTCCCCTCGAGCTTGTCGAGTGGGTACTGGGCGCGCATGACGGCGCGCCAGATCAGCGCCGACAGCGCGTCGTTCGACGAGATGTACAGCTGGTCTGTGGGCTGCGTGCAATTCTTCGGCGACGCCTCCTCCTTGAGCGCCGCTCGCGCCTCGGCGGAGAGGTAGAACACTTGTCCACGGTGGGCCTTTGACAGCATCTTGGGGGGGGCCTCCGTGGGTGTGAAGGGCAGCAGGAAGATCTCCGGGTGGTCCTCGACGCGTCCGGCGCTGCGGCCCGATGACTTCATGATCTTCTGCCGGTCGGTGTAGAGGATGTCGGGAAGCTCGAAGGGGGTCTCGAGCTCCTCTCCCTGGGCCCGCCGGCACTCGTCAGCCCACACCTCGGTCCAGGTGCAGAAGCTCTTGCCGTCGCCCAGCATGTGGAAGAAACAGCACTGCAGGATCAGCCCGCCCCGTATGAAGTTCGCCTGCATCGCCGCTACCGGCAGGTGCTCGCCGGCCGACGGCCAGGTATTCCGGCGCGCGATCACATCTTCTTTGAAGGCCGAGAGGGGGAACCCCTTCGCCTTGAGTTCCGCGTAGGTCTCAGGGAAGAGCGAAGGGTCGCGGAGATCCTTGGAGGCGAGAGGCTCGAACTCCCCCTCCTTGAGCTTTTGCAACTTCACGCAGCCGGCCTGTTTGGCCTCCGCGTCCGGAATCACTTCGCAAGCAAGCTCTGGAATCCGTTCCTGGGTCGCTTTCCAACCAGCCCTGAGAACCCGGAGAGTTTCGTCGAGGTCATAGTCCTGGGGCAATGCGATGGGGAAGGTATAACGGAGATAGCCCCTGGGGCCAATCTGCTCCAGAGGCGTCAAAGTAGGGATTTCTCGCTTGAGTGAAGACATGATGGGTAGTTCGATGCTGGGCTAGACGATGGTAAGATGCTGGTTTCGACTCGCACACAACCTGGGAGATTCAAGACAATAAATGAATCCCTGGAATAATGCTTATCTGCGCCCGGCTGCGACGCAGGGTCCTCCGTTCCTTCACCGTACGAGACATATGATGGGGACGTTGGGCAGAGACGGGTTCCCCGCTACCTACTCCTTCCAGGCGGTATGGTCAGCACGAATTGTCTATGGTAATGTAGCGATACAAGGGGTTGACACACGTAGCTAACAGCTAGCCACGGTATGCGCATGAGGCTAGTAGGGCTTCGGCTTGGGTACCTGGCAGACCGCTTTGGGATTTTTCGGTATGTTCCAAGCAAGGGGTCAGTATCATAGCTATTGAAAGTTTTCCCGGCCTGGTGAGGAATAATGGGACCCGATCTTTCTTTTTTTTTCCCCCATTTACCTCTAAGTCTCGTCGTAGTTTTCGATTTTCGGTGTTGTTGACATTGATATCGTATAGGTACTCCGGCTAGTCCGCTAGACACGTTGCTCTTAGTTCAACTGTGTCGTACTACATGTACGAAGTGGGTGTAGTTCTGTTGAAACCGTTAACTGTCACCTGCATTAGGCCGTGGCAAAAATAACCGATACCGGCTCGGGAAAGGATAGCCGTGACCCATCCGTGGGATGGGTGGCTTTAGTGTAATTCTCCATTCAGGGGTTTGGCGGAATATACCTACTGTAGGTACGACGCATAAATCACAGGCCAGAGCCTTGACATGAACTCCATAATACGGACCTTGATTTGAGACAGCAAGTTGAAACTCCCTTGAGCTAAGAATCAACTTATACTAGAAACGGCCGTCATCCCGGGGCTACTACAACAACATACAACGTACAGAAGGGGGCTGCCAGTGGTCTGACAGGGCCGAAAATCAGTGGAACGCAAGCATAACCTCAAATCTGCGCTCTCTTCGACGATTTACCTCGGCTTTAGAATGGTCGGATAATAACCGAAGTAGAAGGCTTAACTATCAAATGCTTCAAATAATCACGTATCTCAGAAATGTGGTGGTTCCTTTCGAGACAGCACAGTAAAATGGTGGAGTAGCTTAAAACCCGGGGGTCTCCAAGTTTTGTGGTGAAGTGGGTAAGAATGGGGTATAAGTCGGGTTGTTATCGGCATACGTAGTAATTTATTTACCCTGTCTATGTGGAGATATAGTAGTTTGTGCAAAGCATACTGCCGGCCACCCAGTACTCGGAACACCTTGGTGACTAAGTTGCCACGTACCGATACCTATTAGGGGTGAAGAGTGCAACCGGCTTTGCTGACGAAGCGAGGTGATTTGGAAGACCATTTTTGTTATGGCACATAGCGATATCTGGCTTTGCTGACTGGGTAGACAGACCGTTGCTCGCTCGCTACCCTTACAAGCGGTCCGGACTGCCTGATTTGAAAGATTCCCTCGCCACTCATAGTACAGATTTTATCTGGGAAGCACAATCACTGCATGCAGAGTTGATGTAGGACAGAGAATTTTGCCGTGGTACCAAAGTGATAAGGGTTGCATTCTGCCTGCTTACCTCGGCGTTCCCAAACCTCCAAAATTCCCTGCTCGTTTACCAAGTCTGCGGGTTTCTGCAGCGAACACGCCTTCCCGGTCAATAATGGTCGTATTCGCCTTGGCCCATGCTCAAACGACGACCCTAGTGGGTCGGATTCCTTGTGAGAAGATTTTGGGGGGGCAAGGTATGAATATCGACCCATCCTCGGCAGTCGTAAGAAATTACGAAAGCGAAAGCGGCATCTTCCGGGTCGGTTTTTAAGGGCAGGGGCAAGAGGTTATACCTATATTACCGTTGTTCGCCTCAAGATCTCAACACTCGCCGTCCGGTAGACCAGCTCTCTTATCATTTTATTCTCTTTACCGCTTCCACATAATACTACGACTCACAGGGGTCCTATCAGAAACCGTCCGGTGGGGCAATGCAACGCAACGCCGCCCAGTAAGAGCAGTCGTTTACTCTGAGAGCTCCAGCTCAGGTATCTCAAACTCACGCCAAAGTAAAAAACGTGGGATCAGAAGGACATCAGGACACTCAGGTGCGCAGCGTCGGTTCACGAAAAATATAGACCGACCAAGTAACTAAGAAAACTGCCGCAGCGGCGGGGAGGGCCCAGCCCTACTTATAATAGTCATTAGGTAGTAGGTTGTACAGAGAAATCATAGGATCGACTTTGAAGACCAAGCCAACGGCTTAATGAGCGCCAACTTACGGGAGTGGCTCTGGCAGAGGGTGTGCCCGCTAGCTAGCCTAGCCGTAAGCCAAGCCACAATCCTTATCAGAACGTTTTAACCGCACTAGACATTAACCGCATTGGAATATACCCAACCCGCACCCATTCATACCCACCACCAAATTCACTCACTGGTACAGCTTGCCAACTTTCATCGAACCCATCGCTATTAACGTACGGTCAACATATATATATATATATATTTGATAGTGACGGGGACCTTTCCCTAGAACCCAATGCTCCAGGACCTAGCACTAACCGCGTTACGTGCGATACGGTATATCGTACAACCATATACCGGGCACTGTATGTACACTGTACGCTGGCACTTTGGTGCGATACGCCGCCTGGCGCTGGTGCTGGTAAGAGCAACAACTGTTAAAGTGGTAACTTGGTAAATTGATAACTTAGAAATGAGGTGGGACTTTGATGGCTTGTGCATGAATTCAATCTGGCTATGGTTCGTGTACGTCCAGCTGCAGTAAATGTCCTGTGCGGATAGGGGTTTTGTCCGGTGTGGTTAAACGTTCCGAGTCCTTACTGTGTGCTGGAAACGGGAATAGTGAAGCCGGAGAAGTCCACCTCCTGGAAGAGAAATATTCGCACATAGCAGCCGACACGTATGAGGTAATGGATCGGCAGAGGGTTTAAGGGGTCAATCAAATTCCATTCCGACGGAACCAGCCCCATCATGTGTTCTTGGCCTCCCGTGCTGGCCGTGGGGACAAGAGGAAACCGGGATTCGGCAAGGATCCGGAAAGTAGTATTGCTGGGATCTAATGCTGATCGTACCTAGTTCCTCGTGCGACTGTGGATTCTGCAGCGGGATAAACGGTCTTCTCATAAGCACGTTAGATCCTAGTGGTCCTCTAGCTTTGAATGCCGAAAGTTCATTCCTATCATCTTTTGTTGAAGCTTCCTATCGTTGTTATCGGAGTATAACTCTAACATCGTTCAACTCGTCCACTCGCCAGACGACCGACTCTACGCAAAATCCCATGGAGATCGATCCTATCATCTTAGCGGCCTTCGGGCCTCCCCCTGAGGGAATGGACTTAACAGAAGACCAGTCGCAAGCCAACAGCATAGCCGTCGTCGTCTGTCTTGCCCTTGCCGCCGTGGCCCTAGTTCTCCGAATATGGGCGAGAAACTTGCAAAACTTCGGCGTCAAGGCCGATGACTACTTGATTGTGGTTGCGCTCGTAAGTTTTGCTGCCTCGAGGCCTCAACTTCTGCTTACCGAATATCAGGTATTTGTGTGTGGTACGGTTGGGCTCACAATCGCCGGTGGTCACTTTGGCGGGGGGCGACACCTATGGGCCAACAGTGTCGACGAGGTTAGCATGACGTTCAAGGTACGCTCCCGGTTGGATTGGTTGCCTTCTACCCTTCGCTGATTCCCTCTAGATGCTGTATTGTTATACGTATATCTATGCCGGCAGTGTCTCCTTTACGAAATTCTCCATTTTGCTCTTCTACAGCCGTATTTTCACCAGGGGCACGACCTGGTTCAAGATCCGCCTTGCCTTCGCAGCCTTCCTTTCAATCTCTTATCCGATTTCAATCTGGGGCGTAATGGCGGGTGCTTGCAGGCCTATTAACTTCTTCTGGGACCAATTCAAAGGGGCCGAGGGAAAATGCATCGATATCAACACGCCCTTCATGGTCCTTACCGTGGCGAACATGGTCAACGATATAATTGTGTTGCTGGTGCCGATCCCGGAAATTTTGCAGCTTCAGATGTCGAAAAGGAAGAAGGCTGGTGTTGCTGGTATTATGCTGTTAGGAGCTTTGTACGTGATTCCTCCTATCTACAGTGTACATTTCCCCATGCTAACTCCTTCGACTTGCAGTGTCTGTGTTGCGAGTATTGTACGAATCTGGGCCTTCGCGGAATACATCAACAGCGCGGATCTTACCTGGAACTTGGCCGGAATCTACCTTTGGTCATCTGTCGAGCCAGCCGTGGCGATTATCTCCGCATGCCTTCCTGTTATGCGTCCCCTTATTCGCCTCGGTCGTGACAAAATGACGAGCAAGGCTGCAAGCAACGGAGGTTCATCTAACAACTGGAGTCGTAAATACGCCCCTGGAGGTGGTCCCAACAGCTACATCCGTTTCGGGGGAGACGCGGCTTCCAAGTCGGGCGAAGAGGACGAGGTCGCTTTGACGACAATATCAAAGGCGGGTGGCAGCCATAATAAGGTCCCCAACAACGTCATTATGGTGAAGTCCGAGATCAGTCAGTCGGGTAACTAGCGAGTTACAGTTACAACTTCAAATTTTCAGAATATTCATTCGTCTCCAAAGAAAAACGAAGTGTGTATATAAAGTTGTATTAATAGCCGCTAAGCTTGGCTGAGTTTGTATAAATTTATTTAATCATGCTCTATCCGTACTACTGCAATCTTTGATGTAAGTTGGGCCCCAGATTCGTCCTGCTGGTATTTCAACGGCTAAGGATGCATTACATCCATCTCCTTACATCCATCTCGACCAATTATGATTGTTCACTACAGCACTGTCGAAGGAAACGTGGAGGTCGAGTTGATCGCTTAGTAAGTTAATCGAACCGACGAGGTTGATATGCAGATCTATGAGGGGTCAATGGGCGCGTCAGCTATGGGGCCATATGCAACCGCCTTGGAGGCGCAGATGCCACGCCGGGATCTACGCAGTACAGTAGCATATGTGAATATAATGTCTGAAACAAGGTGCTACTCAACGTATCTCCTGGATAGAGGGCCAAGCCGTAAAGACGTGATCTATTCCAGCATCAAAGTTCACCCCATACACATCTACGTTTACATGAGCATTTTAACCCGTCACTTATCCGAAAAAGAATTCGATTCCCAGGGGCCAGGCCCGAAAGAGCAGAGAAGGTCATGGTTTCCAGCTGCGTACGTGGGACGCCTGCAATGAAAACATGCCAGAACTCGAACTGGCGACCCTCGAACACGTGGTGGGCGTGTGGTGGCGAGTTCACACTGTCTCGCTTATCGCAAGGTCCATTAGTCTTGGGACGAATACGGCCCCCTTGCAAAATGCTCTCGTGGTGACTGGCCGTACGAGTCGCATCATAATAAGTGCTTACTATACAGAGCAGATCACAGGGTGCATCAACGCTAAGAGATCGCCCGTTTAACACGCGCATTTCTTCGACGGTTGATCCTGTAGGGCCCAAGGCGGGTCACAAGAGGATTGCAACTGAGTACGTAAAAATTGTACGTAGGATGTTGCACTCCATATGCTACCTGCCCCCCTTTACGGTTAGATACGCCGCAATATTTTCCTACGGGCTCCTCCGCATTAACGGCTCGCTTAACGGCCCGCATAAACGGCCCGCTTCCATGAGCGAATAACGTTAGGCAGTGCATATTCCACTCTTTTAGGTCCTTAAAAGAGGGAAGTACAGTACAATACCCGCACTAACGGTAAAAAAACTTTGCTTGGACCATTCTAAAAGCTTAACGCTATTCACTTATGGCTAGCTAAAGGGTTAATTAATATACTTGAACGGTTTTAACCTTGTGATTATAATAGGCTCGTTATAGGGCGTAGTCTAGACTCTTATTAGTAGGTCCAGTTTATGCAACCTCCATTCCAGTCCACTCCTCAAGGGCACAATTTCCGACGATAGTTACACAGGGCAGGGACTCGTTTGGAGCGGCGTCTCCGCCGCCCACTTTACCCACATCCAGAGACGGCACCGCGCACGTCAGGAATCGATCTCTCGGGAACCAGGAGTCGCCATCCGGAAAGTTTTCTGTCGCACCAAGGTGTGATCCAGCCAGGACAGGGCTAGGGGTCGGCCCGCTGAACGAATCTACAGCACCGTTCGTGACCGGCCTAGGCGCGTTTCGGTAGGGAGGAGTCTTGATCCCCAGAACCCCCAGTCCCCCTTAACGAAAACTTCCTCCACTCTTTACCGACTTCCGGAAAAGGGTTAACTACATTGGCTTTCAGGGTGAGTGACGGAGGGCCCGTGTTCCAAGGGTTAAAGAAGGTTATATAGCCCTCGAGTGTACACCCTGGTTGCCGCGTACCAGGCTATAGTCTAGGTTGACGTATGGTGTTAATGCATGTCGGCATTCCAATCAAAACACGCCCGCTAGTCCAGGTGCCCATGGAGAGTAGGGAGTTCAATACTCCAAGTCCTAATATTCTAGAATAACAAAACCACCGCTGTCCAAAACGATTTTCGCACGGGGCATTACTCGACCCTGGCAGTACGCCTCTCATAAGATCTCTTGCACTTGTCCGAGTATCCCTTCAATTGAGTTTCCTTGTGCGGGCTCCGGGAAAATCGAGATGAGACCTATAGGGTAGCTGCTGCTAAGGGCGGCTGCAGCCCCAGCTGCGGCCGCGGGCCGCGCGCAAGTCGTTGCCTTTTGTTGGATGAGTTGTCCCTTCCAGGATGACTATCTACGAGCCCCACCAAACCCGAAAGTGGCTTATCAGGACGTGACCGAGGAGCAGAACTAGCAGAGATCGGAGGCCATAGATTACTACCACCAGTCTCGTCAGCGGCGGGTTTCGCGGATGTTATCCAGAGGATGGATGGTATCGCGTCAGGCGAGTGATGGGGAAGTTCCCAAGAACGTCTCATTCTCTGTAGGGGCATTGGCGCCTCATTCCTCAGATATATGTATGAAATGTCAGGAAAGGAACCAGTACTATTGGGCCCTAGAACCTCTATGTCCTCTCGTCGAGTCCCCTTCTATGAAGTGGCTAGCCTGCCACTCCGATGGTTGACAGTCCATTTCCTGACAGGTGATAAGAATGGGTAATTCACAGATTCGGCAGACGAAGTCTGTAGGTGGACGTATGAAGTCACTTTGTCGATTTGGCAGGACATTCTCATAATAAAGGACTGTATCTGTGAGATCTGGCCCCGTCTGCTGTTTCCGTATTCCACACGCTGTATGGCGTGGAATCGTGGATCAGCGGCCGTGTCACCTATATAGGACTAAGCTGGCGGAAGAGAATTTGGATGAACCATGCTCACTGTTTGATCTAGTCCGAAGTCGCATTTTGAATCATTGCCCATCGTAATATGTATCTGCCCTTCGGGCGACTAAGGGTACTAGTTACACCAGAGTAGTAAGTAAAACTTATCGAGTGATGAAGACTTGAAATAATGTCTCAGACCCAGCCTGCTTTCTTGAAGCGGGCTCTTGGAGATATCAGGATGGGAGACAAAAGGTACGTGAGTTGAACGATTTAAGACCAAGCGAAGAAGTTTTGAACTATTCCCGTAAACGCCGCTGGATGTTTCCATTACCAATTTAAACAATAACCTATGCTCCCGATCCCAAAACGCCCATTTCTGTCTTAACACTGGATCTTCAGCATTTCATGCGGCATCGGTTATTTTGCCTCAGCCGCGTCCGCGTTATTGTCTTCTTCATAACCCTCGACCTTCATATCCTTCAGTCCTAAATCCTCCTCCTCCTCATCTGTTCGCTGGTAGTCCTCGGTGGTTATCTGCGGATCGTCCTGGTCCGGGTCAACAGCCTTTTGGACGTAACTGCCAGCCAGCGGGTCCGTGAGGATAATGGTGAACTTCTTCTCGCCCTTGATTGCTGCATCGAGGTCGCTGAAGAATACCGTCCACTTGCTCTTCTCGTCGGGAGCCAGGGAGTCGCCCCCTTCACCGGAAGCCTCGAAGATTTGGGAGTGTAAGTCGTCGCGCACTTGTGTCAGAAGGCCCTCTACTGTTGTGAATCGACCGCCTAACGTCCCCGGATTGACCTGGAGACTGAGTTCGGGACACTCGAGAGAGCAGCTCTCACTCTTTAAAATATCTCGCGCGAGGTCTTCCGCGGATTCAACCTTCAATATAATTTTCTTGCCTAGCTCGGGGATCTCTCCGCCGGTCTTGACGTCGTTAGACCGGTACCCGCACCCCTCGCAGACAGTTGACATCAAGACGACGGCTTTAAAGTGCGGAATATCGACCATCTTCATGTTCGTTGTGCATGGGCGCATGCAGCCAGGGCATGTGGCAGGGAAAGCATAAACTTGATCTGGGATGATATCGTCGTCCGGAGCGGTCTGGGTGGCGCCAATCGGGAGAGGATCTGATGAACTCAGACCTAGAGCTTCATTCTGCTCCTGCGTCCGGATGTAGTCTCGCTTTTCCCACTTTCCAATGCCATCTCTCATGTTAGGAGAGATCCAAGAATTTCCGGCGGGATCATCGACCGAAAGCCGGAATGGGAAAGCATCGCCAGCTAACATGGCGCGACCCTTGGCAATAATCTGGGCAACCTTTTCATAGACTTCTGGTGCCTGTTCTTTACGCGCTTCTTGCCCCAGCTCTAGATCGTCGACTATGCCACTCAGAAGTCCCTCAACGTTTGTCAGTTGGCCCCGCCCAGGGGGAACCTCCAGATCCAACTCGATGAACTTGACAACGGCAGTGTCGGACTTGACAACGGTTCGCTCGAAGTCTTGCATAGCCGTGAGTCGCAGGAGATAACTGGAACCTTTTGGTTGAATGGTGCCAGCAGATTGAATCTCGTTGTTGCTGAAGCCACACTTGTCGCAGGAGAAGGACATGACGATAATTTCGCGGAAGTAGGGAATGGCTGTAAGGAGCATGCGCGTTGTACCCTAGACGATGTGTCAGTATAGGGGTGTTTGGGACAAGGAGAAGCATTTATGTAAAGGGTTGCCTACATTTTCGCGACAGTTCATACATAGAGACTCGATCTCCTCGACAATTTTCTCGTCGTCGCCTCCGTCTTGAAGCGCACCGTTTGCCCCATTCGCAGTAGGTGCGAGGTGGTCAACTTTCTTGCCGATGGTCTCGAAGAACCCGTTTGAGGACACCGGCGCCGTGCCGTTACCGTTGGTCTGCTCTTCGGGTGCAGGCATGATGTATGTATCTCGTATTATGAAGAAATGAACAATATCCCAATTGTTTCTGTTATCTGAATCCGAACGTTAATTTGGGAGTGACTCGGAGTTTGCGACTTCTAGAATTTTTTGGAGGGGTAATTCTACGTGCTTTTGGTTTTAGCGCGGGGTGATATACATCTGTGTCATACTAGGAGCCCCTAATCTGTGATAGGTATAGTATGAAAAAAAGACACTGGGGAGAATATCCGAGAAGGTTCGGGGGAGTCCTCTTGAGCACAATTCTCGTCTCGAACAGGCTCTCAAGACGGTGATACTGAGAGTGATTTATATCCACAGGTATGATGGACGGGTCACCGGGGAAAGCCGTATTAGTCATAATTGGAAGTCAAAAGACTCTCAAGGACCGACTCCAAGATGCTTTTTGAGGTTAAAGTTCTTTCCGGGTGAGAGAACGATTGGTAACCGTCACTTCTTCAAGAAGTCAGAGAGACTCAAACCGAGGCCACCTTGAGGCTTGGAGCTAGTAGACTGAGACTGCTGAAGAAGTGCTTGTAGTCCCTGCTTCCTAGTTTTCGCTCTTTTCTTGCTGCTAGCATTGGCAGACGCCGGCTTGGCAGGCTCTGCTGATGATACATGTTCATCATGGCCGGTTGATGTATTGGCATGGACAGATCTCTTGCTGGCACGATCCTGAGGAGTTTTGGTGGGAAGCTTTACACGTCGCCTATGAATTGGAGCTGGTGGGGGAATGGCAATGGTGGTAGAACGCCCGCACATCCCACACTTAACGCGCTTTCGTGTCTTATGAGCCGTATGGGATTTCTCTTCCGTCGCTGGTTGCCGTGTCTTCTCCTTGCGCGACTTCACCCGACGAAGGGACTTGTCTGTCTCCAGGTTGAGTTCACTGCCGTGCCCGGGGATCATGATATGACCACAACAGCCGCATACGCGCTGTCTCTGTACATCCGATTGCTGCAAGTCATTGTGGAACATAAACCAGTTCCGCTGCGTCATGAGATGCGCTGAGATCTGCGGAGATGTAGTCGCAAGGAGATGAGCTGCATCGGTGAGAAATCTGAGACTCTGCGGGAGGGTATCAGGCGCCATTATGGAGAGATTTTGAAATCTCACTGTCAACGCGTTACATCCTGCAAATAAAATCGAGGCCAGAATTTTAGAGTTTGGCCGGAGTGACGATTGATATATTCTATGTGAACCTTGAGGGCGTTTGAGAAAAACAGCCTGATTTCATCTTAGGACTTGGGGACCTGCTAAGCCCCACTGTAAATTTTGGCGGCCGGCGCCATCGATTGTCCTGAAATGTCGATGCCAGGCCGTGCTCTCCTGTAATAAACTAACATTAGGTAACGCTCTCCACTATCCTGGCAGCGTACATCCTTAGTGCCTTAATTCTAAACCAGCCCAACACTAAGGTATTATGTCAAGAGGACTCTTGCTGTGAGTTGGAGTCACCCAGCTGATGTCGTCTAATTCTCTTTGCGTCAAGAGACTATCTCACTTCCTTGATGACGGCGCTACGCATGCTGGGTTGCCATCAGCGGCAGTCAGAGGGGCCTGCTTTGGTGCTACATCATAAACGACCATAGCAACGAGGCGGCTCGCTTCATTAGTCAAACCCTCAACAAGCCACAATATTCTCTTACTAAAGCCCATTATTATCGACAGCTGGAATGTGATCAAGAGAGCTGAGAATGCTGGCTGATGCCCTGGGACAGTGAGACTGAGATGCTAAGCTCGATTCCCTTCCTAAAATTCCCGCCATATTCCCCGAAAAATTCCTAGATGATTCAGACGGTAAACTGCCCGATGTCACGAGTCACCGAGAGCTGGACATAAAGTGTAAGCGATTAGGATTGTAGAGCTCTACGAAGACATTTAAGCGTCTCCTGCCCTACCCAACTGTTCGTAGTTAAACAAGTACGCCGACTATCAGCATATCTTCGGAAGATACAGTTGCCCAGTCGCTTTACCATTCAGCTCATTATGTTCAACTTCTATCTCAGTTATTCCTATATCTACTGGCGGAGACCAAGCAGTCCGCCTCCTACTCCGCCAGAAGGACTTGAGCGCATCTGGGTTCAGACACCTGGGGGCAAGATCGAGATCCTATCTGCGAAGCCGGCACATCCCACTTCAAAAACGCCGGTGGTCTTCGCACATGGCGGGATGGGATGCGCATGGATGTGGACGCCCTACATGCGCTACCTCTCCGAAAGGGGCGTCCCCTGCTATGCCATATCTACCCGCGGACACGGGAATAGCTGGCACCCATCCTTCTTGCGAATGCTGTATACCGTCACCAAGAGAGATCTTGCGGACGACCTGATTGCAGGTATCAAGGTGGTCCGGGAGAAAGAAGGCGGCGAGATTATCCTCGTCGGCCATTCGAGCGGCGGTGGGTTGAGCCAGTTGCTTCTTCACGAAGGCGACATCAAGGTCAAGGGCCTCGCGCTCTTGAGTGCTGTACCGGGGACTGGATCGTAGGCAGTACCAGGCATCCGAAACCACCTTCACGGCTAACGGAGTAGCAGATGGCAAGTCTATATCAACTGGGCTCGGTTTGACCCCTGGTTCTGCATCAGGATGCTATTCCATGGCTGGCATTCTAACTCGCCCCTCTCACATCCATTCCTAACCAGGCAAGCCTTCTTCAGTAAGGACTACCCCGAAGTTGAGCTTCTGGAGTTTCAGCGACATCTGAGCCGCTATGAAAGCTTTCTCTGGCCCTTTGGGATGTTGCTGCCATTTGTCGACGCCAAGAAGCTGCTTCAAAATATCACTGGCTGGGGCGCCAGTGACAGGCTGTTGATCATGGCCGGCACGGGAGACAAAATGATGACCAAGAATGTCCAGGAGAAGGCCGCCAACACTTATCGCACAGCATTCTCCGAGTTAGTCAAGGACAAGAAACTCGAGGCCAAGGACGAAGAAGTCCGCCCTTTGGCGGGTGAAGGCGGTATGGATAATTCTGGTCACGGCGTCCGACTGGCCTGGGTCCCCGGCGCAGGGCATCACCTCCAAAATGATGTTATGTGGGAGATCGGTGCGGAGAAGCTTCTCGCATTCATACAGCAGCTATGACCTGGTTCTAAGAAATTAGGTCTTAAAGTATTCGGGTGGTTGTTGAGTAAGCATCGATTCTGAGGACAGGAGTCATGGTATTGGCGTTGACATGGGCCTGAATATTCTCCGCTCGCTATAATATATAGAATTCACTAGACTTGTGCATTCTGTCCTTTGGCAAGGCTTCGTCCTGGCTCTCAGGCCTGAGCTGCCCCCGGGCAATTCGATAATAGCCTTCAGGCCACCATATCACTCCGTTCGCGGCCCAGTATTATTAAGCCGGAACCTCCCCCACACAGAGCCTTCTGCGAGCTCTTCGATCTGGAGATCAAATATGTCGCGCGACATCGACCCATTCCGCATCCTCGATCTGGTTCCTTACCTCGTCCCAATCCAGCGGGCACTCCGGGATCTCCGGCTTTGCCCTCCAACTGTCGCTGAGCGCAGGCATCGCGGGTTTCCTCGGCATGGCAACATTCTTCTTGCCCTCGGCCGTCGTCGGCGGAACCGTGACGTGCTGCACGTGCGCACAGGCCTGGACGCTGGCCCAGAAGTTCTTGAAGCCCCGCAGCCTCGCGAGGCTGCCGTCCTCCTCATTCTCGCGTACCAGGCCGTAGCGGTTCGAGTCCTCGAAGAACTCGTACACGATGCCTCCGGAGAACGTGTCCGTCATGTCCCGCGACAGGATCGAGCGCGTCTCCTGGAAGAGGCGGGGCCCGGCCCCCGCGTTCGTGCCGTACTCGGAGAAGAACACCGGTATGTGCGCATCCATGAACGTTCGCAACTGCGAGCGGAGCGGTCAGACAGACCTTCTTCTCTGACCGGGGCCTGGTGCGGTCGAGCTTGTGAATAAAACCGAACTTACCAGAAAATTGTACCCCGACATGGACATTGATGATTTCCCGGTCCAGTCGTAGCAGTTGAACTATGGACGATTCTCCTCATCAGTAGTTACTTAAGTATGTATGCCGCGCAAAAAGATAGCGAATGCGAGGAGGAACGGAGAGTTGAGGGGGTTTCTCACAGCATAGAAGTCGATCGCTTCCGCCTTGTCGCCGGCTGCAAAGTACTCGTACTGCAGCCGGGTGAACTCCTTGATGTCCGCGGCCTTGTATCCCACGGGCAGCACCCTGCGGCCGGCGATCCGGGCCGCCAGCGCCATGTACCGCTTGACGATGCGCGTCAGGGCGCGGACGACGGGCGCGGCCGCCGTGTCGGGAGCCGAGTTGATGAACTCCTCCGCGACGAAGAGGCCCAGCGTATTGCGGTACGCCGCCAGGCATTCGACGCGCCGGAACAGCTGCGGCATGCCCTGCGCCACCTCGGAGGATTCCATGCGGACGTTTCTCATCTGCTCCATCTCGCTGTGTTTCAAGATGCACTGAAATTTTAAGAAAAAAAGCTGATTAGCAGACGGACGAGTTGCCGTGAAGAGGCGACCCACGGATAGCACGTAGATGCCGGCCTCGGCCAGCATTTCCATGGCGGCATCGTGGTTTTTGTCCGCGTTGACGTAGGCTGTGGCATTCCCGTGAGACATAGGTTCCGAATAGGAGGGGCAGTTTGTGTATTGGCTCACGGACGAACAACGTGTTGATTCCCAGCTCTTTCAACAGCGGGATGCTCCTCTTTAGCTCCCTTAATCGATCGTCCGCCAGGGGGTCCTGACTTAGGCGGGACCCCCTATACGGGTATTTGTGCGGCTGGTAAACCACACCGTTGATGATGAACTAATTAGTGGCTGCTATGAGCTGAGCCCTATCGTGTCTGTGGTATCTTGCCGCGACTTACGCGATCTTCACCTTTCCAGAGGTAGCGACCTCTAATGCTGATGGGAGTTATCGATTCCGCCATTCTGTATAACGCTGGTTTTTGGGTTTGCTCAAACAGCCGTCGTCCACTCTGTAGCCCGAGATATCGCGGTGCAAAAGCGGAACCGTTATTGTTTCTAGGGCAATAGCGCTATGTATATCCTGACTGCGACATGAGATGCGATATCGAAGTTCGAGGGGTAGTGGCGGGATGTTTCTTGGCGAATCTGCCCATTCTGAGAACGTCAATAGGCAGATCCTGCGGCGTGGAATTAGCTCCACATCCAAGCTCCGATGGCTGCCTGGCAATGGGAGACGAGGTCGAACCAATCGGGTCACTATTCCGCGAGATCGAACGCTTGCAAGTAATTGTATGATAGCTTCAAAGGCCACCCACATAGGCTTCATAACAGCATGCAACTTCGTTAATTCCCTTGCACAGCTAAACTTTCACTCGGTTCATCGATAGGAATGCATGCTCGCTCTGATAGAGGACGGGTGCGCTCCACCCCCTTTTCAGAGCCGTGGACTTCCTGTAGGATAGGCTGACCCGGACTTCACACCCAAAGGAGACGGTATAGGTCGCCTGTCCTCGCCGGCCACCTCGCCCTCCAGTGCGATAGACGTGGCGCGTCGTAGAATAGGTAGGCAATGACTCCTGCCATCGAAGTCGCATCGTATGTCGTTTGCCTTCTAGCGACTGAGACATATCGAATGTGACCTAGTAGAATGGCATTCTCTCCTTCGCAGGAGAAGCATAGCTACGACGAAGTATGCGTGGGCAGCTTTAAACCGGCATACATAGATTAGCTGAGGTTCCTGGCGTCCCTATCTTCGCACAGAGCAGGGCATAGATGGAGGCAAGAATACAAGAAATAGCAGGTATAGCTCATGACTCATGCCTCGAGAATACAGTCTCTCCCAATCGACCGTAGTTCGCGCCCTGTATCGGGCATTCGCGTCGAAGTTTGTAGGCTCATAGCAAGCTACTTTGTCCCCGGTGGGTACTCATCTGGATTCTGTCGTGATTTTAAGGCTGCCTGCAAATTTTGACCCGGAAAAAGGGGGGAGCTAAAGGCTGCACAAAGAAGGGGGGTAATGTTTTGGGATCTCCGCAACTCCCAGACTGTCCCTGGATTGACTTGATGGTACTATAGAGATAAGATTAATGCCAAACGTATCTCTAATGACAGTACAGAGTCTACTCGCCTGAGGTCACTAAGTGACCTGATCTGACGGCAACATCTATCAGTCACGGATTTAGAACTTGGGCATGGGCTGCACGGGCAAATCTTAACCAGCTTGGCTTCCTGTGTTAGGGAGTTTCCATGAGCGTGCAAATGAGAAAGGCGGGCCCGCGTATAATCTTTGCCATATCGCCTTAATCCGGGGGCATAGGAAGGAAATGAACTTGTAAAGATGTCTGGGTGGAACGACTAAGGTCTTGGGGAGTAGCAATCACCGTTCAGCGTTTCTACCACCATAAAGGGACTGATATCATGGCTGAGTTGGGGCACACAGACTTGCACGGAACACGTGCTCTGTATAAGATTATGATTAGGGTCATAGGCTCGGAAGGGCGTCGGTAGCCTGATGGTTGCTAGAAGCACCCCATCTATCTGTACGAACTGATGGGGTCATATTAAGTCTTGAGTATATATCAGTCCTCTACATTTCCATGGTACACTGGTACTCGTCTCTATCCCTGTAGACCTCATCAATGCGGCTTAACCGCCGATGCAATACTATTATGATGAGACACTTCTTGCTGAACCCTATAAATCTCCCGGCCCGTGGCGCTACCTTCCTAGTCGTGCTCTCAATGGGGGCGGGTCACCGTCTAGCGAGGCGAACTAGGATATTGCACAGCAACTCCCCCAACGACGCAAGAGCGTCGCCTCAACCGGAAGGAGGTTGTGAGGGATCCAGACCGTTGGGCCGCCTAGCCTCGTCGCTGGTGGGCCGGATGACTAGTGCGGCAGCTAGTGTCTCCAGGGACCCGTAGAGGGATCCGTAGAGCTGGACTATAGTCACCCCACAGAGGCTGTGCGACGAGTTTGCGCCAGCGCTCAATCTCACTGAGGATCGGGAAAGTCACCGATGCCGCGGAGAAGCTTTCACGAATTAGCGGCCGTGGAGAAATACGTATGTAGATATGTAGATGTAGGTGTAGGTGGGGATTTGCAAACGAGCTGATTCGGCGACGAGTGGCTGCTTACGGCGTCGTGTGGTGGGACGTAGGGTTGGGGCTCGTTGGGAAGGGCGAACACTGGGAAAGTGAACCAAACGTATTGTTGGTGGGCTGCTGAGGTGGAGAGGCATTCCTAAAGGCTGCAGAGACAAAGAACGAATTCCTCCGCCCCTAGATTTTAATAGGGTGGTCTCTGGAGCGTCTTGCCCCCAAGTGACATACATTTGAGACTGGCTGTAAGGAGGTAACACATCCAGGAACCTAAGGTATTTTCGGTTCGAGACCCTGACGGCTTCATCCTTGGAATGACTGCACCGAGGACCGTGGCTATGTATACTCCCCGAGTCCACATGTCCCCGTCGCTCGTCCGATTAACCATGCACCCACGGTTGCCTGTGTGGTAATAACAATAAACCTCGCTAAGGACAGCAGGTCGAAGTGAGATTGATTGAGCTCTATGCAGAAGGGCGAGGACATTCTGGGTGGGTGGGTATTAGGAGCCATCGGGTTTGTTGAATGGTGTAGTGCTTGCTATACTGATATCCCAAGCGTATGCCGCTATAATTCTGAAATGGATCGCGGGCGGAACAGGCCGAAGAACCAGGCAGTGCGAGCATCTCAGAGACGTCGCACAATGCTGAGATGAGAAGTTCTATTTTGCCCTGGCATCAACGTTCTCGTAGGGAGTAGAAAAGCTATATTCCTGAGGCGGCTGCTTTGGGGACAACTCCAGTTGGATACTCTAGTTGTTGTCATTCCGAGATCCGAGCTTCCAAGATACCAAGGTGCCATTGATTTCCCATAGACCTCGACTACTCATGGCGAGCTCTTGTCCTGGTTTGACCTGCCTTGATGTGCCGTCTCCTGGCAACAGATCGCCAAATCACCCGAAATTGAGAGTGAAGATGTTGGGTAACGCCCCCCTAATGAGCATGTCCGAGCAGCGCTACCCTAGTCTTCGCCACGGCGTCCACATTGTACAAGGCTTTGTAGCTTCTCCACGTATCGCGATCTTCGAGAAACTTGGTCATCGCCTCGATTCCGCAACGGCAGGAAATGCGCTCGAACATGGCGCTCACAAGTGGTTCGGAGCTGGTCATCCCGCGACGCTGGGCCCTCGTTGCCGCCTCATCCGGCAGACAGAATGGACCGCAACCGAATGTGGCCCCCATGTCAAGAAGAGCAATCGCTACTCTCAAAGTGTTTTTCGCAAGCAACCCGGAGGTAAGCGCAAAATGCAGCGCCGTCCTGCCCTGAAAATCTGTCTGGTTAACATCCTGACCGGCTTCTATAAGCCATCGGATAGAATTGTATTTGTGAAGCTGGGCTGCAACGTGGATGGGTGATAATGCTGGACCGCGTATGGCCAGGAATGAGGGGAAGTCTTGTGTCTGCCGTGCAAGCTGCCTAGCAACGCGCTCATGTCCCGCATACAGAGCCTCATAGAAGGGCGTCTTGGTCAATTGATCCTCGATCCTTGGGTTCGCACCATAGTCCAGTAGAGTCTGTACTAGGCGGAAATGGCCTTCCCGAGCTGCGATGTGGAGTGCGGACAGGTCTCTATAGTGGGACGCTTTCGGCTGAGCGTTAGGATCAGCTCCCAAAGAGAGCAGCTTACGAGCCGTAACGTCTCGACCGTGTTGCGCCGCCCAGATCAGGGCGCTGCTGTTTTGCTGCTTGATATTCTTCAAGCACAGCTCACCGTCGAGGAGCAGGTAGAGAGGTCGGTTGACACGAAGAAGTGCGTTCACGTCCCGACAAGTGTCGAGATGCCTCAAGAGTTCGAGGACTACCTCGACAGGAAGGCTGTTAAGGGACATAACGTCTAGATCGTAATGTAACAAGAAGAGTGTGTTAAAGGCAACAAGCATAAAACTCCAGGCCGGATCGGCTACAATATAAGGGAGTGATTGAAGAAGATAACTGGGGGATTTTGAGAAGCCGTGCAGCAACTAACTTGCGGTGACTTGGAAACTTGGGTGAGGCAGGGATGCACGTCGACAATGTTAATAGTCTGTGATCGATCACATTGACTCGATTGGGCACTTGTTAGAGCCTTACCTGGCAACCTGGTTCTCCGGGATTAGGGGATTCCTTCTTAGGTGCCTACTAGCTAGATTAATAGCTGGGCACTCATGCGCCTCGAGACGACCTACATACAAATATATAGTTGATTCTGCCGCATAGCCGGTCCTGATTGGCACGACAAATCGGAAAACGTTGCTTCATTTCTTGGAATTATCTCGATACGCGGGGCGCATAGAGGAGTCCGTGCAGATCGGATCCGAGCGAGCGCAATTCGCTCGTCACATCCGAACCATGCAAGTTCCAATACATGCGTGCATGTAGAAAGGTAGAACCTTACCGGACAGCTCACCAAGTTCTTGCTGTCGTGTTATTTCCAGGTTGTTTGGAGTAAACCGTTGCGAGTGAAGTTCGCAAAACAGGGTATTTACTTATTTATATTTTACTTTCCTTGTGTGTTTGGACAATGGTTGCAGTCTCTTCAAGGGCTCTCGAACGTGCCTGCCAGGGCCACAGGTGACCCTGAAGCTGTAGAAACTGCCAACCATGGACCTCCTGAGCTTGAGGTACTAGTTCACTGGTAAATGACGTTGTAGGGGAACACCCTGCAGCGATGTTCCCAGATTCTGCATAAATCAGTTTCCCGTTGGTGTCCCATGCATTTACGGCTATATGCACCAGTTGGGAGTGGACAAGGGCAGGCTTGGCAAAGGTATATCCCAGATATACCCCCTTGGGACCTCCCAAATGGTGAGTCTAGCTACAGGTCGCAGGGGTATTCTCAGTTAGGTATCCCCACCTGCCCACTATTTCCCAGATACGGTCACGATGTAGCTCGCTATACAATTTGTATGGGAAATGGCACCAGAGCAACATTATTACGAATAATAATTATCGTAAGCTTTAACTTTATTATTTTATAATTAATTTCAATTATCTTATTTTAAAAGCCTTTTTATAGACTTCAAAAATTTGGTATGAGACGGAACTTAATGGCTCCAAGTTTTTGTATCTTTAGATTAGGCCTTGTTTTTGAGGTTTTGTTGTTTTTGTGGGACTTTTTCCAATTGGGTTAGCGGATACCTGAAGCTACAGTCCTTTTCTCAAAGTTCTAACTACAGCTGCGCTGTAGGCACACCTACAACCTCAAAATAGGGGCCCGATTTAGTGAGGTAAGCTGACAGATCTCGAAGAGGTAAATGAAAGGGCACATACGCAACAGGTGTGTGACTCAGAAGCTAACACTCTGATTCGAAATGGCAGTTATCAGGCTCTCCCGGTGTATCTTAGCGGTCCGCACTAAAACTATAACTTTAAGCTCGCCCGTGCATCATACCATCATCAGAAGCATCTGGTTTCATAGACCATACTCCAAATCCAGAAAAGCGAAGATGGAGACTGAGACGCACGAGGTTGATGGCGTTCGAATCGCCGTTCAAGGATGTGTAAGATTACATAACCACCGAACGCATATAGGATTGAAGCGTTGACTCTTCGGATTTGCAGGGCCATGGCGCGCTGGACGCCATTTACGCGTCGGTTTCTGCCTCTTCCAAGGCCCGTGGATGGGACGGCGTAGATCTCCTCATCATCGGAGGTGACTTTCAGGTTAGCATCATCATCTAACCATAGAATCAGCTAGCTGACTTGGTCCTTATAAGGCCGTGCGCAATGCAGCGGATCTATCCGTCATGTCGGTACCGGCGAAGTACCGCAAGCTCGGCGATTTCCCTGCATATTACAGCGGCGAGAAGAAGGCGCCATATTTGACTATCTTCATCGCTGGGAATCATGAAGCCAGCTCGCATCTCTGGGAGCTCTACTATGGCGGTTGGGTGGCACCCAATATCTACTATATGGGTGCGGCTAATGTCCTCCGCCTCGGCCCCTTGCGTATCGCTGGATTGAGCGGTATCTGGAAAGGCAATGACTACCGGAAACCACATCATGAGCGGCTTCCCTTCAGTAGAGACGACGTCAAGAGCTTCTACCATGTACGAGAGTTTGATACCCGCAAGCTCTTGCTGCTAAAAGAGCAGGTTGACATTGGAATAAGCCATGACTGGCCCAGAGGAATCGAGAACCATGGAAACTCCGAGGCGCTGTTCAAGATGAAGCCCGCCTTCAGGCAGGAGAGTATTGATGGCCAACTTGGTAATCCGGCAGCAACATATGTGATGGATCGTCTGAGACCTGCGTACTGGTTTTCAGCACATATGCATTGCAAGTTTGCTGCTGTCAGGGAATATGACACCCCCGTTGCTCAAGAGGCACCTGTTGCTAGCTCCAGCAACTCCAAAGACGTCGAGGCCTCAAAAGTGACAGAGCCTGCAGCCAACCCCGACGAGATTGACTTAGATATGGATGAATCCGAGGATGAGCCGTCCACTAAGGCTGCAGGGGGTGCAATGAAGACGGTGGCGCCAAGTAATCCCGAGTTTGTCTCGGATGACATCCGAGCACAACTCCCAGCCTCATTCGCGAAGTCAACAGAACAGCCTAAGCTTAACCCAGGTCAACCAGTCCCACCGACGATTACAAACACTACGACGCGCTTCTTAGCCTTAGACAAGTGCCTTCCGGGGCGTAAATTCCTGCAGTTATGCCCAATGAGCCCAGTTAACTCTACGCAAATGGCGACTTACCCCTCGTCCAATTCACGGCAACGTTATCATCTGCATTACGACCCTGAATGGCTAGCGATAACGCGCGTCTTCGCCCAGTATCTCACCATCGGTGACCGAGAGGCGCAAACACCTCCTGACCTTGGAGAAAATGTCTACTCCCCGATGATCGACAAGGAGAGAATATGGGTTGAGGAGAACATTGTCCAGAAAGGACGACTTGATATCCCTGAGAATTTCACTATCACAGCTCCTCCTTACAGGAAAGGAGACGCCGAGACCGTGAATCACCAGCCGGACGAGTATACCAATCCTCAGACGATGGCATTCTGCGAGTTGGTAGGGGTACCGAACCTGTGGGATGCTAGTAGCGAAGAGAGAGCTGAGCGGAAAGCCAAGGGCCCCCCTGCAACCGAGCCGAGAGTTAAGCATGGCGGTTTCAGTGGAAGAGGAGGGAATTATCGTGGTGGCTCCGGTAGAGGACGCGGAGGGGGTAGAGGTCGCGGTGGAGGCCGGGGTCGAGGACGAGGCAATTGATCAGAACAAACAAAAGCGTCTTGCGCCACAAATTCTCACGACGGTCGTGTCATTGGTGCCCCCACTCGCGCGCGTATTCTCGCGGTTTCATTGTTGCGCCCTCGTCCCCCCTCATTCGTGTGCCTTATACGACAGCCACAGTATTCTCAATAGACTGGGTGGCGTCGTCGCATCAGCAGCGGAAGCATGGCTTGGCCCATGCGCTAACCCATCTTATACCCGGTGGTAGATATCAATCTTGGGTAGGTGAAAACCTTACGCAAATGTGAGTCAAAGCTGAGGCGATTCCTCTAACACTATTGGTCAGGTCCCTCTACCTGTATGGTGTCTTATGGTGATGGGTCCAACAGCGGCCCTATAAGTGCGTCAAGCGTCCTTACCAGCGTCTGGAAGACCCCGAGTCAACGGAAAATGGCGATATGCCATTGGACTCAACGCTGGAAGAAGAAAATATATCCACATTCTTATGATTCACCTGCAACGCCCCTGACAATTTGCACGCCAGTAAGGCACTAGCCGCTACGAAGCACGCGCCCTCATGCAAGTTTTCTTTGTCTCTTCACCTCTTGCCACTTTTCCCCTTTTCTTCTCCAATGTAGAGATCAGGTCAACCTCCGCGCTGTTACCCGACTTAACTATAACGGACAGATAGCCACACATGCCGCAAGAACCTTTATCCCCTAGCCTCCTAGCCATATGCTACTGTCAAGCCTGAGCCTTTCGAGTCCCCGTCGTCATCAGTACGGAGGAAGCAGATGAAATCTAGCTGCTAGCCAAATGGCAACGATCTTCATTGCTGCTCTTACCACCATCACTTCTTTGTTATCCTAGACCACCTGTGGTTGCACGACGTCCGTAGCGCTACGGCTGCTTGCAGCTCGGGCGTTAGCCTCCGACCTATCGGCCCCTGAACCTGACGTCGAATCAAGCCTCGTCCGGGCCCGTCCCGGCGCAGGAACTCGATGCTGCAGGTACAAGCTGTCAAACAACGCACGCTCTTTGGCTGACCTTCCCTCATAGCCGATCATGCAGGGGCTGTTGTAGTGAAGTGTCGGAAACGCCATGTTTCGTAGAGATGAGGACTTCCCACTAGTCAGGCACCACGTCCCCTTGTGACATTAAATAAACTAAACTACTGGTAGACCGCCAACTCGTCACGGCCTTGGACTAGATATGTCCGGTATATATAAGTAGTTCAAGTCGGGCATCTTGAAAATGTTCGCTAAAGCAGTACCTATGGTTTCGTGCCGAGCTTGCCACCTTCTGCCCCTGGATTAGTGCAGCCCCCATCTCGTTCCTGGCATGTCCACGTTCATTTCGACATGATGTTCTATTCTTTACTGTCACTACTGAGTCTGCTCGCCCTGGCGGCGAGCCCCGTCGCGGCGGCCAAGGACCGCCGGACGTTCGCCATCCTGCGCTTCCACAACGAGGGGGGCCACTTCTCGACCGAGGGTCGCATGGACCCCATCGTGTACCCCGGCACGGCTTCCAGCCACAGCCACGGCGTCATGGGAGGCAGCAACTTCGGCCTGAGGATCGAGGGCGACCAGCTTCTGGACTCGGAGTGCACCAACGCGCTCCTGTCGGCCGACAAGAGCAACTACTGGGTGCCGGAGCTCTTCTTTCAGTCCCCCATCAACGGCACGTTCAAGCGGGTCCCGCTGTTCTACATGCAGGTATACTACTTGTACGTTTTCGTTCCCTCTCCACTTTCACTCCTTACCGCAGCACTCTCTTCTCTCCAGCCAAAAGAGAAACCCCCCTTTTCAACTACAGACGGTATACAATACAAGAGGGAAGAAACGCTAAGTCCTCGACGCGCAGCTTCGAGCCCACGAACGACGAGGTCAGGCCATTCCCGCCGGGCCTCAAGATCGTCAGCGGCGACTCTATGACACGCACCGCGCCGGCGTCGGGCGCCCTGAACCTGGACCCCAGCAAGGGACCGATCCAGGCGGTGCAGTTCACGTGCCCGACGCAGGACCCGGGCGCGGTGCGCTACCCCCCCGACAGCGACGGCACGCGGGCGGGGCTGCAGGACCCGACGAACCCAGGGGCCGGGGCCGGGTTCCCGGTCGTCGACTGCGACGGCTACGCGTCGCCGCTGCGACAGGACGTGCACATGCCGTCGTGCTACAACCCGCGCGCGGGCCCCGACGCCCACGCCTCCAACATGGCGTTCCCGCGCGACGCCGGGGACGGCAAGCAGGACTGCCCCGCCGGCTGGGTGCATGTGCCGCACCTCTTCCTCGAGGTCTACTGGGACACGCCGCAGTTCGCCAACGCCTGGGACCCCGACGGCCGCACGCAGCCCTTCGTGCTCTCAAACGGCGACCGCACGGGCTTCAGCTCGCACGGCGACTTCGTCGCCGGATGGGACGAGGGCGTGCTCGCGGCGATCATCAACGGCTGCGACGCCGGCGCCGGCGGGATGGACCGGTGTCCCCAGACGGGGCCCCTGAATCCCGGTGATAGGTGCCGCATCCCCTCCGCCTTCCCGGATCCGCAGCAGGAATGGCTGGACGAGCTGCCGGGCGATAACCCGGTGTCCGGATGGGGCGTTTAGGAAGGATTGCAGGGAGTTGTGTGTCATGATGCGGTACTATGTAGGCCAGCCGCTGGCGGCTGGTAGTCCCGGGTTCGTTTTCAGCAAAATCTAGAACCTACGGTGTCACTGCGGGCTATTTAGAGAAGAAGTATTCTTGTACATATTACAGTGTTGTTGTTGTTGTCATCATATCAGTCGTTTCCGTAACATCTCAATTCATAGATCAAGGTTCCCGCTACTTGCTGAAACACTCAGTTACCCCTTTAGTAGAAAATTCCTACATTGGGTAACACCGGGTTTTGATACAACTGTCATTATAATTTGATAACTATAGAGCGATGACCACGTCCCGTTGGCTATTACTACTGCTGATAAGACCCGTCATGTTTGATAGATATCCTTGACATTGGGATCCGGGATGAAATCCGGGCGGTCCCAGACAACCTCGTTGGCCACTGTCTGCTTCCACGGTTGGGTGGTGACCTGTTATGGACCGGACCACGGTCACCACGGTGAGGCCATCTTAGATATCTTGATGCCCCCGAAGAATGCGCCCGCCAGGTCCTTTGCTGAACGAGTACGTATGCTATCTCTAGGTCGGTACCCCAAAAACGGCCTGGAGGGCGTGGGATTCTGGATATACGGAGGAAGACTTAAGATCCTGCTGTTTCAGCCATATCATCAGCACTGCAATCCTTCATGATGGGCTCTAGAGTCTGTTGGGATTTCCGTCGAGCTACTCTGCAGTAAGCGGTTTCCGCATCGAGGGGCTACTGGGCTTCCTACCTCCGAGCCGACATAGATCTTGAATGATGTCAATAAAGCAGTTTTTAACTACATATATAGACGAACTTACACTAATCATTTGTTATTAGTGCAATGCTCTCTAGTGGCTGAAGTTAGTAGTACCTCTGGCCTCTGGTCTTCTACATGCTTTAATATACAGATGGCGTGGCCGGAAACAAACATCCAAAGCTTGCCAACAATAAAAGCGTCTACTGTGATTGGTTTGCTCCATCACACATACGGTGTCCTGGCATAGTAATGAACAGCAACTTTGCATATCCTTATACCTAGGTTTGGACCGTGGAGTGAGGGCAGGAAAGTAGTTGACGTTGACGTTGCCGGTGTAAGGGGCTGTTACGCCTACGACGAGTGACCATGCCTCCATCGGGTTCTTCGACTTTACCGGCTACTGAGGCGACAGCAGCTCCGAAAGGAGGAGGTTACACTCGCGCCTAGCCTAGCCGCTACGGAGAAACTCGTCCGGCTCGTGCTGATATCTCCCTGTTCAACCTGGTGACTACGTCTTAGCCACCTGGAGTCCGATGCATCCAACCATCTCGTGACCGGTTGGTTACAATTAGGCGGTGACATCATAAATTAGACACGGACTTGAACAACATGGAAATTTCTTCTGTGATAACGTTGTTCAAGCAGACTATGAGGCTCGGCCATACGCCCGCGCCGGTACACTAGCCTGGTCCTTCTCAATTGGGTACTGCGACTTATTTGGCCGGGCATCGGGGTAGCCGTGTCAATCCCGGCGCAGGCTGTCACCGGTGTTATCAAAGGAGTACTTGTGCTCCCGCATCTTAGTCACGTCAGTCACTGAAGAGGGCACCTCAAATCATATGTGGATACATCCTATACAGAATTGACCACGAAGGGCTGGCTATTAAACAACGGGCAAGTCTATAGGATATGTTTCCCCTCCTAAAAAGCATGGCCTTCATGGAGAAAAGCAAGTCACGCAGAGTGACAGGGGATAGGATCTCTCTTCCATCCGTACTAGACTTTCAACCCATGGAGAAGGGTTGAACGCATATGCTTGTTAGATGGGTACGAAACAAGGAAAACACTTGTAAATCAGACCACAACGAAGATACCTTACCTTGATTCGTAATGCATAACGCAAGGCAACGCCCAAGGCACAAAGTCATACCATTCACATCTACGCCGTAAGCCAGTGCTACCTGATCCGTCCAGTCAACCGTCGCGGCATCATCGCATCCTACGCCAACCGTAACGCCGACAACTCCAACTGAACCTAGAGCCATCCACATGTCTATGCATCCAACCAACGTCAAACCGTCCGGTTATGACGAAGGAAAATCATGTGGATTCTTTATCAATGGGGCGCCAATGGTGAGTTTCAAGCGCGCTGCAAACGCTGAGGGTCGTTCTTACTGTCAAGCCCGAGATAGTCTGCTGCCACCAAGAGCTCGAGACAGAGCTCAACGGGGATGTCCGGATCGGGCGGGTCTTCACGGTCTCGGTACTTGTACGCGTAGTGGAAGTACTCAGCTACTTTCTCGAGCGCCATTCCGCTAGTCACCTCGGTCAGTCTTACACCCGACGACCGAACATGAAAGCTGATAATGGGGAATATTGGGCTCAAAGAGTAATGTCTCAGATCAAGTGTAGTTGGCTCTCATACAGACCAGGAGATTGGTCTGTCAGTAAGAACACAGCGAAATAATTGTGGTTCATCACTGACGAGGCCGGCAGCACGATAACAAGAGTGAATAAAGCCGAGAAAACTTACTTGATCTCTTCGAAGTGACATCTCCCAGTCCTCGCCTCAGAGAACTGACCTGCAACACCATGCTTAGCTCTCTGCTCCCCCGTGGTGGGCATCTAAGACGACTGCTCACTCTTGGGATCGAGCATCTTCTTGATCGCAGGGCTGATGAAAGCTGCCTGCCGCAGGACGACGAACTCGAAGCCATCACTGGATATGAGAGTGATGTATCGGCTCGGCTCAGAGCCGTCACCTGGATGCATTTTGGAGGCTCCCGATGTTGCCAGGACGGTGCGAGAAAGTGTCTTGACGCGTCGAAAGGCAGAAAGAGGATGAACGCGTTTGCGGGCATTGAGAGAAATTCAAATTTTTTTTTTTGAAGGGCCCAATAGATGAGGTGCACGGGTCACTTCGGACGCTCCGAAAGAGCGGTCGGGACTATTCGTTTTAGGTCTAGGGTGGGCGCCCAGCTAGCCACGGGAGATGATGTCAACATAGCCAAGATAAGCTTGGGTAGCGAGGCGGACTGAGGCAGATAAGCGGAGATAAGCTGATAGGGAAGTCAAGGCAGTCCCCATGGTGGGGCAATCTCGATAAGCGCCGACTCGGAATGGTTGGCACAGCGGGAAAACTTGAAACGTTGATACGTGGTTGCCGTGCCGACCTACAAATGAACTCCCCTGGATTTATTGACTTGACCTTGTACCAGAGTTGGGCCAGCTGACGAAAGCAGCATTTATGTTTCAGCAACCCATAGATTGCTGGCAATATCCCAAACGCCGCCGTCAATTCAACAAACAACATTCTCTCCCTCCCATTCCACTCAGGAGAACATCAGCCTTTTTCTATACTAAAAGTTTCAGCTTCATTCCATCCGGAGTTGAAATCTGCGCCCGCCGCTGCCCAATCGTCGGTACACCCGAGAGAAGAGGAAAGTATCTCGGCCTAATCCCTCCGATATTATTTTGCCTGCCCGCCTATCAGCCAGTAGCGCCGCCCGTCATGGCGTTTTCGCAGAACCGCAATTCGTACCGCGGCAACAGCAGCCAAGAGAAGTACGATAATGGCATCCAGAGGCGGTCCACCACCGGCGGGCGCAAAACGGAGCGAAGCACGCGGTCTAGCGACGGCACAGTTAGCACAACCATGAGCTCGTCATCAGGCAGGGAGTCGTCGGCGACACATATGACCGACGCGCCGGCATACTCTAAGAAGATCGTGGTTGTCGGTGATGGTGGATGCGGCAAGACCTGCCTTCTGATCAGCTACAGCCAAGGCTACTTTCCAGAGGTACGTTGGATGAAAACCCAGCAGGACACCAGGAGATACGAGAGAAGCATACATATACTCATATCGCGACAGAAATACGTCCCTACCGTCTTCGAGAACTACATCACCTACCCGACCCACCAACAGAGCGGTAAGACCGTCGAGTTAGCGCTGTGGGATACGGCCGGGCAGGAAGAGTATGACAGGTTGCGGCCGCTGTCCTATCCGGAGACGGATCTGATCTTCGTATGCTTCGCCATCGACTGTCCCAACTCCCTCGACAACGTTTTAGACAAGGTTTGTCATCCCGTCCATGTTTATATCTCGCCACTCTTCTCCGTGACCAAAATATACCCCGCTAACACGAACCCTCCCCAAAATTACAGTGGTACCCCGAAGTCCTCCACTTCTGCCCCTACACGCCGCTCATCCTCGTGGGCCTGAAGTCGGACCTGCGGCACAAGAAGACGTGCATCGAGATGCTGAAGACGCAGGGCCTGACGCCCGTGACGACGGAGCAGGGCATGGCGGTCGCCAAGAAGATGGGCGCCCAGTACATGGAGTGCAGCAGCAAGGAGATGCACGGCGTCGACGAAATCTTCGACCAAGCCATCAACGTCGTCGTGGCCAACGACCGCCGCAACTTGGAGGCCTCGATGCCGGCGACAGCCTCGAGCTCGTCTGGCGGCGGCCGGGGCATCGCCAGTCGGGACGGTGGAGGTCTTTCCGGCGTCCGCCCTAAGAAGAAGAAGCGGAACTGCAACTTCCTGTAGATTGGCGACGGGCGGGGTTTTTTTGTGTTAGGTACGTGCGCTCGTCGCCGATCGGGTCACGGATGCATGACGACGATATTCGGGACGATTCTACGGCAGGAGGGGATCATGAGCGACGGAAGGGGTTGATGATGAAGGCATTAAGCAAAAAGCGCACGACAACAGGCGCCCGTAATGACTTTATTTTGCATGCGTGCATGAACATCTTTTTCTTTTTTATTCTTTTGGCCACGACATATGACAGGCATGAGGATGGCCTCCGGAAAGGGGGCAGACTGGGAACGTAGTGGCGTTTCCACCACTGCTAAACTCTCTGCGTCTTAGAGAGTGGTTGGAAGGGCGTCGCGTGGATACCAATTTTTTGCGAAGGATTGACCAAGGTGAGAAGCGAAATTCAGAGGGTTGGCTGGTCTTCTTCCCCCTTTCCCGCGGCTTCTTACGGATTGACAAGAAAGGTGTCTGAGTGTAACGGACGGATGGATGGACCCCGGAAACGAAGTGTATTGGCCAAGGCATACCCGAGAGCCATTGTTCCCTTTGTCGTACGGGTTTTGGCACTGTTGTTTGACACGCATCAAGGTCTCGGATAGGAAGTAAAAGGCATTCTTCACAATGTTCACTTTGGTCGTATCAAAGCCCCGTGATTGCTCTCGTGTAATATCAACCACGACCTTGGCCCTCGCAGCGTAATCTACATGGCTGTACAGGACATGAACTCTTCGGCTTAGTGGGGTCCCTGCTTGCTCCGCACATTCAGACATCGCCAATGTAGTCCTTCTAACGTCAAGCTCGAGAGCTTGCGTACTCTCCCCTGGCGCCTGGCATGATACGAGCCTCTCTGCGCCATGCATATATCGATCGCAAGACAGTTGACGTGACTCCGTCGTTCGGCGGCTCTGATTCCATTCTCATACCGTGTTCGTGCGACCGTTTCACCGCTCCTCGCTCTTAGCCACCGCCGTCCTGTCCGCGTCGCCCTCCCCCTGATTCCCCTCGCCGCCGGCCGCGGCCTCGTCCGGCCTGCCCTCGTCCGGATCCTTCGCCATGACGTTCTCGAACTGCGACCACAGGGCCTCGACCGAGGAGAACTCGTTGCCGACCTGTATCGCGGGGCGCGCGGAACATCCGGCGGTCAGCTAGCTACCTATCTATCATCCCCAAGGCCACAGGGGGGGACGGGAACGAGAAAAAAAGAAAAGGAAAAAGGGACCTACGGCGATGACGGCTTCCAGCGACCGGTTCAGCTTGTTGATATTAGCGAGGACGTGCTCGAAGCTCTAATCCCCTGCCGTCGTCAGCATCCTTTCCTCTTTCGTCCCACCAGCCAGCCAGTCAGCCGCCCGCCGTAGATGCAGCGATACACCGGCTGTTATATGTCGCGGAAGAAGTAGGGGACGAGAAGACGGACCATGGCTATCTCGCCGATCAGCGCCTCGCGCTGCTGCTCGAAGTACGACTTCTCGCGGGCGGCGGACGCGGCGCGGCTCAGCGCGGATGTGGGGCGCGACGCCATCTGCCCTTCTGTTCTATTTTGTCCCTTCTTCCCCCTTTAGGTGCGTCGTTTCCTCGCCGGCAATCTGTTATGAGGAAGGCTGGTTCGGACAGTGGTGGAGGGAAGAGACAGACATAATAAGTCGTTGAAGTCGGCGTCGACACGCGTTAATTGATTAATCGGTACTTGAACAGTGCTAAGAATGGTGGGGTTGAGTTGCCCCTCCCGCCCCTCATCCGCTATGTGAGCTCATCGCCGAAAGGTGATCCAGGGAGGAAGTAAACAATTGAGCAGATGCATAACCGAGGACAGACATCGGCATAGATCCATGGACGCCCGGAAATGCAGTTAAACCACTAATACACATCGCATCTGACATGATTATAACAAGGCATCAGCAGTCCATAATTCATTCATTCATATGCATAGCGCACATATCATCGCGATATAAGTCGCAAGTCCGCGAACCACATCCCATCGGACCCAGCGAACCTTACTCGCATATGCCAGGGTACAACCCATCTTGAGTCCCTATGCTCCTACTATTTATACAACCACAAGTTCCGGTTATCTTCCTGAATCCGCCCCGTCCGTACTACCTTCCCCGGGGAAACTAATCGCAGGTAGTTCGCACGGCCGAAGTACCTCTATCCCAGGTAACTGCTTCGTATCGAACCGTCTGTGAGACGTCCATCAGACGGAGGAATTATAAAATTCAAGCCCTAACGCCGTTTCGGTGGTATCATGATCCATGAAGTTTCGCGTGTTGAATGCTATTTTGCTCTTGAGTGATGCATGCTCATAAGAAGTAATCACCTGGTCCGCGGCGCCCCGCCGGCACGTGCCTCATATCGTCTGATACGGCGGAGAAGATGCTGAACTTGGGGTCGAGGTTCTTGTCGACCGTCATAATAGAGGCCACATTGCCGCACCGGTAGCAGTAGTTTGGCGCTGACCAAACCGTAACCACCGAGTTCTGAGGGAAGTGGTACTATATTATCAGTCAGCATTTAGACCCCCGTTAGAAAAGGGCGCAGTGGTGAAACATACTTTATAACCCTCATTAACTAGCTGATGTGCTCTTGCGATGAGCTTCAGGCCGTTAACATGGTTGAACTCGGTGGCGACCTTGTCACCGAAAAGCCAGCCGGCGCCACGGGGGCTAATAGCCCACGTCTCGACGTCCTCGGGGTCACTCCAGACGAGATCGCAAAAGGCGCCTTCATGCGGGATCTCCTGCGCGCGTGCCACCACACGGATCTGGTCAATCGTCCGGATCTCCGGGCTAAGACCGCCGTGAACACATAGGACTTCGCCATCTACAATAGCCGCCAGTACTAGGAAGTCGAACACCTGGCAACAAGCTTTCCAGACCGATGCGTTACCATACTTCTGCTGACACTCCTCGTAGAAGCCGTACACCTGTGTGATTTGCCGAGACTCGTGGTTTCCACGGACTAGGACAATTCGATCCGGATACCTTGCAAGATGTTAGGGAGAGGAACGCGCAATCAGGTTCCTTATGGAAACTCACTTGGCTTTAAGACACATTAATAAAGTGAACGTCTCTAAACTGAAATAGCCACGGTCGACGAAATCACCCAGAAATACGAACCGCGTGTCGGCGTTCTGTACTGGTGTCGTTGTAATCTCCGTAGAAGTCGGGCGCGACGAGCTGGCGGGTTCTGTAGGGTCATCGTCGTCCTCGGCTGTCATAGGCTCATCACCTCCACCACTGCCGTCTCCGGACCCGGAATCTGGTTTACTTGTCTTCTTAATCTTCTTCTTCAGCTTCGGATTCGTGATCTCGGTCGGAGGTTCAATGTCGGCGGGATTGATGATAGAGGTAGTCGTCGTAGGGGCCTCAGTGGACGCCTGGCCAGGCATGCCGCCACTGACGCGGAAGAGCTCGAGCAGATCATAAAATTGGCCGTGAATATCCCCACAAATCGTCACAGGCGTGACCACAGGTTGTATGTTAGATTCTAGGGCGAGATTCGTGCGTTAGCCAAATGTCTACCCTATCAGAAGTTGACGCCGCCAAGGACGGAGGCCTGCTTACCTTCCATCAAGACTTCCTTCACCATTTCACAAAGCTCCTTCATCACGGGCTCCGGGAGATAGTGGCACTGCTTCGCTTCCTCTAACCACTCATCCAAGCCGGCGCCGGGAGTAAGCTTGGCTGGGCCCGGCTTGGGCACCCCAGCGCGCGGAGAGCCCATCTCGGCTTACAACAGAGTAGGCGTAGGGCGCTCGAAGGGACCGAAGAAGTAGCGTACGATGTAGAGAATAATTGCCAGTATAGCAAAGGCAATTAATGTGCAGACAACGAGATGCCAGAGCCTCTTTCGTTTATCTTAGGTTGACCCTCCGATTCTCATTGGTTCGGCGCTTTAATCTCTTGTATGGTCTAGGAGGGCCGACAACGCGCATTCCGCTACCAGCCCACCGCATTTTCGATGACCCGGGACCGAGAGTCTGTGGCGTTTTGTGGCGCTTCGATGAATGCGGCCGTATGAGGCTAAAATGTCAAAAGCCGATAATCGCTCTTAATCGGCTTCAATAACAGCATAACTTCCTACGGTACCCCGTCGCATGTTCCATCATTATGCCTACCGATCTTTAACATGATAACATATTTCCTACAAGACGAGATCATGGAGGAGCCTTTATAACCGCGGATCATCCATATATTTGTGACTGTGTTGGGCTCGACCCTAGCCTCTAGCCATTTTACCTTTTGTCTCCCACCTGATATTCCGTCAACCCTTTTGTCGGCGTACAGGAATGGCCGAGCTAATAGTGATGTTGGATCTACTTGGAGTCCGTGTGCACAGTTCCCTCGAAAAGACTTGAATTGCAAGAAAGTCTTGATGGATTCTCGCAAGTACAATCCCTGGTTCATCCCAGTTGCGCCCCTATCAGGTCTGGTGACCCGGAGAATATCAACAAAAACCTCGCTTACCGCCATGGTCATCTGTCAGACAGCGGAATATGGGCTGCTGCAGCCGACTATCTATTATACAGTCTCAACAGACGTAAAGACTTCTTCAAACTTAGCACTTGGCCTGATGACAGTAGTCCAGATCATGATCCCTGTGCCCTACCCTTAACTACCCCTATATAGCCCCCGCCTAGATCAGTTAACACTATGTATAAATAATGAAAAACCCCAAATGGCAACGCACTTTCCCAAAGCATCGTTAGGTTGACCCACCCAAAGAATAAGTGGGTGAACCTGGTGCGATCTATGTACCACCGCTGGATGCACCTTCACTGCCACCTCGTATCAAGGGAAATACGAGAATTGGTGGCCCCGTTATGTCAATATGGAGCGGTCTGGTCAGATTATCCATTACCCTTCCGGAAGCATTCCTTGCTGAATTTGGTAACGGCCCGTACCTTTTACCTCGTATAGCGATCTGGTGCTGTGGAAACAATGCCAACGCATAACAACCTGATGATATCATATCCCTATACCAATACTGTATGCCATACGACAACGGGTGACGGGCATACATATATAAGACGCCAGGACGTCGTTCGTTCACTGCTTTCGAGCCCATCATTCATCTTGTCTCTTCATCAGCGATTCTTCCATACCGGGAAACTCCCAGCTCTTGATTACATTCGCTACTCAGACCTACACACTCACTCCAACCCGCTAAAATGAAGTTTTCCGCCATCGTCACCGGCATCGCCCTCGCCGCCGCCGGCGCCTCTGCCCAGAAGGCCGTCGTCAAGAACTCCTGCGATACAACTATCTACGTCCAGTCGTTCCCCTTCGACGGCAGCGCCCCCGGCAAGCTGACCACGGTTGCGCCTGGACAGTCCTTTTCCGAGGACTTCCGCAAGTCCGGCTCGGTTCGTTACCCTTCACACCGCTGTAATAGATGAACCAGGCTAACAGTAATCCTGTGGCAGACCGTAAAGATCGGAAAGGGCAAGACGCTCGGCGCCCCGCTGTTCTTTGGCTACTCATTCTCCACGAACCCGGACTACGCCTACTGTGAGTTGCACTCCCTCCTCCCTCCATCACGTCCGTTTCGCGGCATCCAAAGCTAACCAGTCCTCTCTGCAGACGAGTTCAGCACGTGAGTTGTCCTTCCCGGACCGTATATGGCCATACTACCCCTGTGCACCCGCTAACATACCTACCTGTAGTGAGTGGGGTAACCCCTTCGCCGACAAGCGCAACACCTTGAGCCCAGGCGACGGCTGCCAGTCCTTCGACTGCGCTCCCGGCCAGAAGAGCTGCTACAGCACGCCCGCCATGAAGAAGGTGTACGGCTGCCCGCAGCCCGTCAACCTGGAGGCCGAGATCTGTGCATAGATTGAGAGAGGAACTTGGAGACGTATTGGTGATTCACCATCGCTTGAGTTGGAAGAAGTTCTCGCGGTACGAGAATGGATGGTATGAGTGAATCGTATTATTACGGATTAGATACACCGCAAATCGTAATGTCTGAAAACAACTTAAGGCAAACACCCCCTTCAAGCACCACCCCCTTCACGCCCCACCTATTATCTTCCATTTTAAAAATAACGAAAAATGATAAAAATAAAAGAACTTATTAT